>JAABKK020024229.1:0-90954 GCA_011634745.2 Catotricha subobsoleta | reverse complement strand
TTTGTACAGTTCTTATTGGCACCAAATCCTATCATATATATGTTAGGCTAAGAAATTCAAGACACTTTAATATCTCCATACAAAATTGGGTCACCCTAATATATATGTATATGTTTTTTTTCTAATTGAATAGTTTCAATAGTTTTAATTTGATACAATCAAAGCTGTTATGTGTTTTTAAAGGACATTCAAATTGATATGTTAACTTTCTCTTCCTTTACAAGGCGAAAATTGATTTTAAATCAATTAACACATGTTTATTTTTGTATATTCCACATAATCAACATTACTAAAACATTATGGTGTTCTGGTATTTATTTCAAATATATTTATGGTTAGGCATCTAAAGCGAAAAGATTTTGCTACAGAAATATCAAAACCGACCAATTTTCTGATTTCGCTCATAAATATATTTTTTAATCTATCTTTTTACAGAATATTATATGCTAATAATTAGCAAAAGCTAAATTCAAACACAAAAAATTAATTTGAAACAGATCAAATGGTAGTCCTTTAATTATATTGTAAAATGTTAGATATTGTGGTAATTGTTACTCTAACATAGAATTCGCTATGTTGTATTTGTAGTATTTTGCCTATCATCGCAACAATAACCACAAAAAAAAAATGGAATTGCTAAGCTAATAAATAAAAAAGCATGAAAAATATACAGAAATATTTTCCAAATAAAACTAATATAGACTTCTTTTGTTTTCTAAATTATAATGCATAAATCGTTGCGTGTACCTAACACTACATAATTAAGAACATATTTTAACAATTTTAATTTAATGGAAAATTGCATTCTATAAATTTTTCTAATCTAATCAAATTTATACGCACAAATACTGAATGTAACCAACAGGTATATATTAATTATAACAACGTGCTCTGCTCATGTGTGATTTATACAATTTGATTTCATGATGTCAAATTGTCAATAGTTTATATTTTATACATTTATTAAACTCGTGCATCTGAATATACTACAAAATGAATATGATGCAGAAATGGAAATGTCTAAACAGATAAGCTTCTGTATAAGCGAAATTAATTCATTATCGAGAATGTGGCACATCAGATAAAATGTGTGTGTTAAAAATTAATTCAAATTGTTAATTAAATTTAAAATATAAAATAGAATATTTTTTTTTTATATGTAAAAGGAATGCGTATTCTTTCTTTCTAAGATTTGTTGCTGTTTTTTTTTTTTTTTTTTTGTTTTAATTTGTCTATGCACTTGTTAAACTATACAATGTATATGTATATATCTATCAATTTCCGTAGTCGTTTGTATTGTATTGTACAAAAATTTAATAATGTTTTGGGTCAATAGAACTCATTAAAATGATAGGATATGAAGAAATAGACATGGAAATATGAGCTCCTGATTGTAGAATTAAATGTATATATATATATATATATATATAATATTTTTATTATTATCGAAAATCAAACATCTATAAATGTGAAATGTCTCCCCGTCTGCTGTCTAGTGTCTATCACTGTCTAGTAAACATATAACCGGTATTTTAAGAACCTTTTTTGTACATAATAATACCATAGCAAAAACAATACACATTTATTTCGTACAAATTCACTTATTGGACGTGGGTAAAATATTGTGTATTTCATGGAAAGCAGAAAAAAAAAATAACATTACTTTTATTATTTAATTATTTTTTTGTTTTTACATTTTATTTCAATTTTTTTTTTTTTGTAATTAGTTTTTTTTTGAATAGTTACAATATATTACAAACGTGCAGCAATAAAATTTATTTGATAACATACATTAGTTAATAAGTTGCAAAAAAACAAAAAAAAAATTATAATAAAATAAAATAAACAATATCAAGCGTTAACTAATTTAAGTAATTTGTTATTTTCATGGTATGGTTTTATTTGGCTCAAAATTTAAAAATTAAATGCCCATAAATTATTCAATATGTCATTTTGGTTGGTAATAGTGGTAGATATTAAGTCAAACAATTTGATATTACTAAGTATATTTTAAATATACATTTTGCTAATATTTTAAGCCTAATAAATAATAAAGTGGTAAAATGAAAATAGTGTTTGTTGTTACATTAGCACTTGTTTATTATATCAAAACTTAAACATGATATTTGATATTTTCATATATAGCTTTTGAATATATTTAAATTCATTGCAGGTACGCACTTAATATATTGCTTACCTACCAACGTTTCTTTTTTTTTACAATTATGTATTATTATTATTATTATTATATTTACTTAAATGCAGACATGCCAATTTAAATTTTATAAAGAAACATTATCACACTAACAATTTTCCAAATAAACTTATAGGCAAATTGAAACAGAATATAAATATACATATAAAAAAAAAACGATATGCCATATTTTATTTATTTTTTTTGTTAATTGAGGTGCGTTCGAATATATTTATGTCTTTTTTTTTTGTATTCGCTGTGCTTTTTGAATACAATTTTCAGTTTAGACATTATTTATTATTTTAATAAATTAAAGCGTGTTATTAACAACCTCTATGACATTTATGTTGATTCTTTCAATTTCTTAGAATATGTATAGAAAAAACATTTCATTTGTGGATTTGAAATTAATATAAGTATTATGAATCAAGTAAGTATAAATTTATTTATACTTTATTCTATTTAATTATATTTTATATTTAAATTATGTATTGATTTCGTAATTGAAATTGATTCAAATAAATTTCCGACAATAGAATGTAATTCGCAAGAAATAATTTCATTCGTATATATTCGTTTTCTATATGATGTTGAATTTGTAGCGTATTAGAATTACAAATTATATTATATTAGGATGGTCATTTCGGATTTATTGTAATTCAAGATTCTATCATTTTTACGATGGTAGCGCTTTGAATTTTATTGTTTGTCAATGATTTTCTTCTTCTGAAAGTTTGATATATCAACAATATTAACGTTGCTCGATTAAAAATTTTGCATTTCATAAAAATGTAGGTATTCAAACCTATAGATATAACAAAAAAAGAACATCACACAACTAAGTCTTTTTCATTAAATATCTTCCAGATTAGTATGATACTCGACAATGTTTCAATCTCGTATTGTTTGTTATATTCATAATAGTAATAATGATGCACACATTTCGTATTCATCCGTATCACCACATACCAGCAAATAACTATGAAAAATTATTTCAACATTCCGAAAAATAGCCAACAATATTATTATTATGACTATAAATAGTATGATTTCATGCTGTGAATTAGTAATATAAAAACTCTAAAAACATAAACATATAAATGGCCACAAATAAGAATCTCTATCTGATAAATACTGTTGTTTAAAATATACAACGACACAACGTGAAAGCATTTCAAAAACATCATAATTTGCTAAAATGAAATATTTAAAAAAAAAAAAAAGAAATAATAAAAATAAATTTGTTATAAATAAAACCAAAGCCACTAAACTTTGCATTTATAAATAAAACAATTTAAATAAAATAATGTGCATTAAAATACATATACTTACATATATTTTGTATTTTAGGGCTGACACATCAATTCTCTTTCAAGTCATTCACTATATTTATTCATTCTTTCATTTTCAGTACTTACATATTTTAACAATTTACATATTATAGTTTCAGTTTTGATAAAAATAATATTATGGCGACCTTAATATTTAATATAATTTTCACCATATATTTTTATTTATTTTTCTGTATAAAATTTTTCAAATTAAATGCATATTAACGTGATAAAAATAACTGGTAATGTGTTCGTGTACTTAATTATTATTAATAACTACTTTTAACTTATATTATTTACTTACATTACTTTAAAATATTTAATTAAAATGATTAGTGAACAAATATTAGTTTTTTTTTTTTAGCAATGTTGAAAATAAAATTGTGTGGGGTTAAAGTCTCTTTTATCAGTTTTCAGATGAATTTGAAAAAAAAAAAAATGAAGAAAAAACAAAATATAATAAACGAAAACTTTAGTTCATTTGACTAAAGTTTTGTTAAATATTGCAAGCTTTCAGTCAGTTGAGTGAATCTTTCGTTGCATCAACAAAGAAATTTGTATCATTTATTAGGAACATAATATTGCACGTGTGTGTCTAATTAAAGATTTTTTTTTTTAACCTAATTAATTTTATAAAATTTATTGATATGAATTGTATTCTGGTTATAGACATGTTTCATTGCGTGTGATGTTATCAGTTAGAGTTCATTATATAGCTAGCATACAAATACAATACACATTTACCGGTATCCTTGGACTTATTATTATATTCGAACTCTAGAAGATTGTTCAAATTGAAAATATCGACTTTTCTTTAATTTCTTAATATTTTTGATATGTTTATTTATGTTATTATGTGTACAAGCTGATCTAAAACTCAATTACCGTTCAGAATCAGACGGATCAGAGAATATCTAATAATAATGCTTATAATATAATTAAATTATAATAATTTTATTATTTAACAATTTCACTTTACTAATATTCTTATTGACTTTACCAACATTTTCTATAAAAATCATCTTTTATAATATCCAATCCAGGTACCTATTATTAATACAAAACAATTAAATTTCATTAAATATTTCATTGCATATAAAAAAAAAAAAATGTGCGTGTAATCTATATTTAAAAATCGTTTGAGAGGACTTTATCAAATCATTTGAACTATTCCACAATACTAGTAGATATGGAAAGCTTATCTGTTTTTTTTTTCAAATATTTTTGTTTTTAGATTTATATTACATACAAATGGTTTCTCTATTATTTGTTATTAAATTTAAAAAAAAGCACATAAATATTTAGGATTTTGTTTCTTTAAATGTTTATAAATATACATAAGCCATATATTTGATATTAATCTGTGTGTATATAATTGGTGACCGTGAACCATTCAATTGACCGACTATATAAATTAAACTGATTAATCATTTAGAACTTCAAGGATTTTATAATCTAAGATTTATTTTTGCAAATCATAACAAATAATTATTCTCTTTATTCACCAAATATATAAACTATTTAAAATTATATATTGAAAAGTTTAGAAGCCTTAAAACTATTTTGAAGAAATTTTATCGCATTAATTATAAATACCAGACGCCACTTACTACTAAAAAAGCTGCCAATTAATTATTAATTAATTATTTTCGTAAGAAATTAAAAAAAAAAAAAAAAAGAAAAAAAAAATTTCGATGTTCCCAGGTCCAAAAAAAAAACGCCAGTACATATATTTTCACAGAAATTTAATTCTGCGTCTTTTGGTATATTGACCATTAAAATCCGTTTGGCCACACCCGAGTTCTAACTCAATATGTAAAAAAAGTGCAAGAGATAAACAGAAAATTGGGTGCCACGATCCGTCCAAAAATCCGTCCACATGCATCAAAGAAAAAAAAAACCAAAAAAAAAAAGAAAATGTATCAAACCAATACTTGATTTTTTTCAAAATTCGCAGAATTTCTCAAAAATGAAGTAAAAAAACCGCATCCTATAATCCACTTTGTAATAATATAAACTTAAACTGAATAATACATTCCATATAATTATAATTACCATTTAATATATAACATTTCTATAATTTGAATTTAAGAAACATATTTATTTATTAAATATCCTTATATATACATTATACATAGATGAAACTGTACTTGCTGAATATTTATTATATTCATGTGCAGTATTCGCAATTATATTGAACTAAATAAAAATGTTGAATTTAATTTATCTTTTTTATTCGAAAGAAGCAGGCCCGTTGCAGTGTATAAAAACGGCGGATAAAAACGGAAATAAAAATACATACATCTATTTAAAACAATTTTTTTTATTTAATTTCAATTATATTAAAATTTACGTAAAAATTATGTATTTTCGCACACAAATTTCAATATTATCACATGTTGATGGACCAAATTATTGTAATTAATCTATAAATAACGGAAATTCGAAAGTAGCTGATCCTTTTGTTTAAATCGTGATCATATTTTTTCAAGTCGAAGAGAAATAAAGTTTGATTAAAATGATAAAAGAAATTAACTTTATTTATTTTTATTTTATTACTATTTATGAGGTTAAAAAAACCATGGAGCGGAAAAAAAATTTCAATCTTCTCTCCTATACAACTTCTTTTTTACTTTTGTTCATTCGTTGCGGTAGGCTTTAACTTGATGATCCATTTATCTACATGATTCAATTTCCATTTTGGCTTATATACAATCAGATCTAATGCATTCCGTATTCAAATATCGAAAATATACGTACCTCATTTATAGGATTATTTAAATTATTTAAATTATTTTCAATTTCAATTTTTAAATTTACAAAAAGATTCTAAATACTTGAATATTATTCAGATTCAAATTGCGTTTCTGTATTCAGAAAATAGCAAATCAATCTGGTTTTCACATTATTCAATAGGGTGGAGCAATTTTTTCATTTTTAAAATTTTCTAACATGATTTTATTAGTTGCATTTGATTGTATGTTATATACGTGACATGTAAAGGAATTTGAATATAAATTAGATCTTCGATGTACGCGTACTATTAGTTTCAATACAAGATACAACCTCAAAGTTTATTTTTTTAATTACGAAGTTGGGACTCGTTCATAAAAGACGTTCAATCTCCACAGATGAAGAAGAGACCGGCCGATTTTTCTGAGATGTGACAATTAGTATATGTAACTAAAGGTCCAGGAAAATATGAAAAAAACAATTAAAAACTTGCTCCACCCTTTTATTTTTAACATTTACTTGGTTAATTCTTTTAAGTATTAATAATACTCTAATTACATTTAATTAAGAAACATTTAATAAAAAAAAAAAACGGAAAAGCTGAAAATTATTAAGCTGACATGTTAATTAAAATTATTTTAAACGCAGCTAATTGTAATTATACTTTTTATTTTATTCAATAACCGCACATATTATTTAAATTTATTAATAGGATCAGAAAATGAAAAAAAAATGAACGAAATATATAAAAGACATGCAAGCAAGACATTTTTAAGACGCATATGTAATGGAAAAAAAAGTTATAAATTTCAATATCGATTAATATTTTTCGTTTATTTTAATAAAAACTGTCAGCATTTTTTTTCTTATTGAATTTAATAAATATATTTTACCTTAACCAATGTAGTAGTACTGTCTGTTTTCTACACGCTTTATAGTTGCTCACTTTTGTATTTTTATTCTTTTTTTTTTAAATTGTAAACATTATATTTTAAAAATATGCTACATATATTAAATATGCAGCATAACATATATTAACGAATAAGTACGTACTTACCACTTAGGTATTTACCTACAACCTACCTGTTATAAAACAGAACACCAACAACTATGTTTAATTTAACATCTTTGTTCCAAACCATAGGTAAGTAATTATATTTAAATTTTAATACGAAATTGTATATGAACGAACACCGCTGCTATGCGAGTATAATGTATGATTTATATAAAAAAAAAATTATATAAAAAAAAAAAAACATTCCAACAATGCTCAGCAAGGACACAACTTTCATTTTGTGGTTTTAAAGTCAATTGTTTTATGGAACTGTTGTATTAAATTCCAGCAAGCCATCAGCCATACCGCCGCGAGACCTTAGCACATATTACAAAAAAAAATATTTTGTTCTTTCATTCTTTAAAAACAATATTTAAAAAAAAAAATATATTTATTTATTTTTATTATTGATTTTTTTTTCTTTTTTATTTTTCATTTACATTTCATCATTATTTATTTCCCTTTTGAAGTATTGATATGTTTATTTTTTTGTATCATGAATATTGTTATGTTTAACTATTAATTTGTAACAAGTAAAGTTTTTCTTTGTTCGTTTTTTCTCTGGAGTCTGGACCCTATAGTTATTGTAATAAATCTATATTTGATCGGAGATCAGAGATTATGATTGTTATATTAATAGTATCGCAAGCTAAATCACGCAATTGCGTGTTTGATCCAATATGATATAATGTATCTTATTGTTATACGAGATTTAAAATTTTAATTAATTATTGCTTAACAGTTAATAGGCTATGTCACAAGTGCCTTTATTTGGTATAAATGAGCATCTTGCATATATGATAAACAAAAAAAATAAATAAATAAAAAAATAAACAGTCGAACATCAGTTTGAAAGTGAAACCACTATGAATATATCGTAAGCAAATCCATATATTTAATACATAACATTGTTATAACACACCCAAGTTTTCTGTCCATTCTAACTCTAAAACCAACTGAAACATGAATATAAGCAGCTTCGTTTATATTTTAAATAATTCAATCCAACATTGAATGGCAAAACCTTTAAAGTGAAAGTATTTTACATCACGAAAGATATATTTTCTGTCTCATTATAATCAGTTTTGATGAACAGAATAATTACTTGCATATCAAAGAAACTCTAAACAATTATCAAACACCTTCCATATAGGTGGTTTAGCAATTAACAATGTGGTTTAATGCCATAGAACAATATAACACTCATAATTCTAAAGAATAACGTTAACAAGAAACAAAGGAAACTTGATCATAATTATAAATGTAAGTAGTTAATGTAGGTATTTAAAATTCTAGAAATTATAGAACACCTAGATTTAGAAACAAAAAAGGATCCTAATTAATAATGTGCATGAAATTTACAGTATTTTAGATTTACTTTAATTAAATCATTAACGCTTCAAATGTATAAAAACTATTTCTATAACTGAGTCATCATCAATTTCTTTATAGTTATACTAGTAATTTGCGCATTATCTTTAATAATGAATACATCGATGACTGAAATGCAAAACCCTGTATCACCAAAAACCTAGAATTTACAATTGGTCAGGAAATACAAAAAATTTCTGAGCTTATATTCACATTAGTTCTTTGATTTAACCAATAATAATAATTTCGTGCACTGCAGTTTAAACCCATACTTTATTATGTATTTTTTACAAGGTTAATTTTGAAAAAAATTGTATACGTATTTACTTTACTAAGTATAATCTTTTGAATAATATGCATTATTCCTTCTGGCCCAAATTATGGTATACATTAATGGTTTTTGTTCGTTTTATTATGGTGTACAAAGCTCTCATATTAGATTTATTTTTATTAAACTTTATTAAATTTCAAAATTAATATAATTAGCATAAATTATAAACAAATTATGTACTCAAGAGTGAACCTTATAATTGTATACAGCCATCTATAATTGAAAATATAAAACAGAAATGTATATCATAATTTGGGACAGAGGAGTATACGGTATGCTTCAGAATACTTCCAAAAGTATGTATTTATTATTTATACCTAATTCTACCTAATAATATAAAATTTGCATAAAATTATACTTTAAAATAGTATAACATATTGATTGTGTATCTTAAGTTATCACTAGAGACAATTTTGCAGACACAGTGTTTTGCTCTTTAAAAATCGGGATCATGATTATTTAATTCTTAACTTGAACTTTGAAATATAAAAATGAAAATGTTTCAATTACGTATTGATGTTTTTACAATTACTAACTCCGTTTTATTTTATGATGATACTTTCTCATTACAAATTTAGCAAAATGCTGTTAAAACATATATTTTATTCACCTAAAAATTGTTGGCTATACCTACAATAATAAAATTCATGTAATATATTTGTATAGAATACGGAAGATATTAAGTATAGAAGAGCAAAGTTAATTAAAACGAGTCATAAACAATGTTTAAATAAACGTACAATCAATTTTCTTTTTATTTTGAATTATTTAACATTCTTAAAAAAAATACTTAGTGAAAATTTGGCATAAAACCATTCTAATATTTGTGAATTGCAATATAATTTAATAGCCTCCGTTGCATTAAACTTCTTTCACGATTATAATTTCAAATGAAATTGTCACAAAAATGATAAAACATACTTTATATATTTATATTAAATACAAAATATTATTTTACAAAGCAGATTTGTATGTCGCTTATAGATTGCTGATAAGAAAGTTCAGCATTCGCTTCAATTGATAGTTTAAAATTAATTTTAATGTTTTTAGTAAAATGAGCATGATAATCTTTTAATTAATTTGATGACTCGTGGAAAGTAGAAATGTAATAAATTTATTTAAAAGAATAAAAAAAAATCCCTAAATGATTTCTTATCTTAATAGTTTAATCATAGAATGGAATATTTTCTTACGCTTATTGAATAAATTAAATTCATGTTGCTTGTAACCAAATTTCAGTACTTTTTTAAATCAATTATCTTTTCTATTATTTTTCTATTACTATTCTACCCACTATAATAGCTGCAAAAACTTAATTATTTCCCAACCAGAAAAAAATATTGCTTCATTTTCATTCATAATGAAATGAATTTCACAACAGATGCTTTTAAATGATAATACAATATCCCATTTTACTATAAGATTATTGTAATGTAATGGATGTGTGTATATGTATGGCTCGTAGGGTAGATGAAGTGTTGTTTCAAATGAAAATAAAAAAAAAATTAAATCTTTATCACAATTTTATAGATACACGCACACATGAACACTTTATCAATTTAAAATGAACGTAAATTTCAATGTCCCATTATGTACAAGTAACTGAGCTGGAAAATGTTATGTTCTCTCAATGACGTCATACCAAATACATTTCAAAAAGCGTGGGCAGGTGGCTTTATTCATTTTCCGTCAATGAAATGGCAATGCGAGAACTTTCATATACAGTAAAATTAACGTAGGTACAATCTACGATGATGATGATGCATACAGAAATATACCTACACACATAATATTGGGTATATAGGCTATATGCCGGGGTTCTAGTAACATAAAAAAATAAATAAAGGGACAAGGGAGCGTAGGGTAATGTTTGATTTTGCAACTATATATCTATCTATGCATGTCAATATACTTGATGTACAAATATAAGAAGACGGATTTTATTCACATTGATAGTGCCATGGTAAACACTAAATGGTAAGCATGCCCAATGGAACATTTTCCTATATATTACATTAGATCTCTAATATAACTATACAGTTTACGTAACATACCATCCAAAAAATTTTTTTTCGAATGTTCAACTTGAAAGTTTCCAGCAGAGCACCATTGCTATATTATTATACGATGAACTTCCATAGCGTAGGCGATTAATAACAAAAATTCACTGTGCGCGCGTTGTTTCTCATTATTACATATTTTAGTGCGTGGGCTGGAAAACTGAAAGCGTTTTATCTGAAAAATTTTCTTCGCAACACACACAATATTCTCTTCAGAAATTTTTATATTTATATGAATGTAGGTTAATCATGAATAGTGATGGAGTGAGTGAAATGGTTATTTTTTTCGGTGCAATTTCGATACTTTTTTTTCCATGCCTAATATTGTGGAAATGATATCACTGATTATAATTTCCAGTTTTTTTTTTATGTTTAAACTAAAAATGTTTTGATATTATTGCCTTGTTTTCGTAATATGCAGTTAAGACGATATTAAGAACCAAGTTTTAAGTTACATTAAAAAAAATAATCTTAAGCTATTTCAAGAGCTTTCGTTTCTTTTTATAGTAAGTTTAAAAACTAGTGAAAAAAGACAAACCATGAAATAAATATTAATCTGCAATTCATTGTCGAACCAAATAAATAAATTTTAGGGAATTTTTTTCAACCCAAATATTATTCAGTAGGTATATAATTTATTGAATTAAGATTTGCAAATAAATGTCTAGCTCAGATTTATTCGTTGTAATCTTTTTATAAACTCTTGCTGATCGAAAAAAAAAACAGCTGAAAAAAAGAAAGAGAAATCTCATTCTATTGTAAATTTATGATCTAAAAATATCTTTTTATTGGCTTATTCAGGATGCAAAGCACAGCTTTAACCAAATACAAAAACCAGTGGATAAATTATAAAAATAATTTTCCGTGCTTATAAAGCATGCATAGAATAGTATTTCAATATGTTCGTGCTGCATTTGAAAGATGTATAGCTTAATTCTTACAAATTATTAATATTTGTTGTTGTTATAGAGTAGTGTTATACGTATAGCTGTAAGGGTGATGAAATTTATTCGGAAAAAGAGTAAGTATTGAATTGACGGGAAAGATCATTGGCAACTACCAATAATTATTTTCTGAATTTCTAACACTTATTATAATATATAACCAGAACATAAATTGAATTTAATGAATTACAGTAAATTTAAATCTGTAGTAAGGTAACAGAGGGTAGAATGAAACTTGAATTAAAATGGAATAAATTATAATTGTTACATCCGTCATTTTATGTACGTAGTTACGAATAAAGATTTATTTTAAAAAGAATTCCGAAGGGTTTCTGTTTTGTTATATTATCATTTCTGAGATTAAAATGAGATTATTCATAGTACTTACAGAAATTTATTTTAATTATTTGCATGCAAATAATATCTATTTCCGCACTTTTTATTTATTGAATATATATATATATAGCTTATACCTACTGATAATTTTAGAGAACACAACATATCATATACATTGAAATCCAACACCACTATTTGGATAAATGTTATCAATTAACTGTTTGATTTTTACTACATAACATCAATATAACCTTTAACTTTTATTGTTGTTTTTTCTTGACGCTTATATCGAAAAGTATCGAAAAAGCAATTTCATTATAATATCTATTCTACTCAGAAAATTGTACTTCTATGTTTGTGCTGATGTACATATTTATCATGCTATTTTTACTATAAAAGTGACTTTCAGTGAATTGAGTTCTTGATAAGCTTATTAATATATTATGCGTTCAAATGGATTGTGAAGTGGATACTCTGATACAAGATTATGGAAGTTAATTTAAATTTTGTAATATGTGTAAATAATTCATGAGTAATGTTTCATTTCATTGAAGAGGACTGTGCGGGAAGGGTGGTCTTGTACGAATGCTATAGATCGATTATTAAAGATTTGTCCACCTATATAATATATATATATATATTAGGGTGATCCAAGAAAATTAAAAAGTTGAATCCAGCTAAACATTTCTAAAAGTCATTTATGGACTAAGTTTAAATAGTTTCAAAATATTTTGAGATGAATTCAGTCCGAAAGGTTTCTAAAACGGTTTCAAGAACGGTTTCAGAAACCGTTGTTCTGCTGGAAAGATAATTAAATTTTATAATTGATGACTATATAACTTTCAATCATTTTAAAAATTATTTCCTAGGAAAAAAGGAGATAAATCGGATAATTTTTTTTTCTTTGATTTTTTTTTGTTTTTTTCATTATTTTGTATGCCATCACTGAAATGGCTATAACTTTTGCGAACAAATTTTAAGTCAATTTGAAATATTTGCAAAATCTATGAAATGAAAGCCTGGGGCTTTTTTCATACAATTTAAAAAAATAAAATAAACAAGCTTGCATGAAAAATCACTGGAATGGCTATAACTTTTGCAAATTTCATAGAATCGGCGGAAGTTTAGTAGTTTTGGAAAGGTAATTAAAATATCTAAATAATTTTAATATTATTTCATTTAGAAATGTATTTTAAGAAAAATAATAACCTAAACTCACATTTTTCAAAAAACAGCAAAATATTTGAACTTTAAGCTAGCCTAATTACGAAACCAAACATCCTAGAGTCACCAAGTTTTTATGACAAACTCTTAGATCATGTAGGCAATTTGTAATTCGACCTAATTAATAGTCAATCTTATAATCTGAATATTGACGATTTTATCAAACTTTGACCCCATTGCGCGAGTAGTAAAACTTAATATTTTTCAATAATATTTTACAATTCTTATTTTTACGTAAAATGCAAGCTAATAAACAATTGTGCAACTAGAATTTCGAATTTTTCCAAACAAAATAACCACCCTATATTGATAACGTATACCTATACAGATACAACCTTTTGCATCATAAATTTATGTTTTAAGATGTCTTACTGTTGAACTGGCACGGCGATATGTAATACTTGTATAATTGTTGTAAAGAAATTTATATGTCAGTTTTAATTAGATGAAAATGTTCAACAGCTTAAAATTGCTAGAGTATTAATAGCATCTAACAATTAAATCGGTATGTAAACAGAGAACATGTACTTAACATCAAACGATCGATATTTCAACTCAATGATTATTTGAAGTTAATATTTCCAATTAGTTCAAGCAATCAAATCAACCAAAAATAGAAATATTTCTTTACGATTACAAACTATATTTAAGCCAACAGCCATATAATATTATAATAGTCATATTTATATTACGTTGAAACTAGCATTACGTCAAACTACACTTGAAATAATTAGATTATTCGATTATTAAATCAAATAAATATTGAGTAATAAGTATTTGGTGACCCAGTCATCGATAAATACAATAAAAATTCAACTAGCTTATAAACGTGTTTCACGCGAATACATACCGAAATTTAGAATCAAAGATCATACGTCATGTGTTTGTATGTAGTTAGACATTGTAAAGATATTAAATATACTTATTACTTATATTTTACTTGGAATTTATTAATGCTTACGTAGAATTAAGGTTATTTTTGTAACTTTCACCAAAAATAAGTGTTCAACCTTAAACAACCTTGCATAAAATTGTATACACATTTTAACAATAATATATTATGAATTTCGCTTTGCCATATTTATGCTAGTAAGGTAAGTAATTTGATTAATGTGCCAGACCAAATGATCGAAAAACCCCCAGAAAAATATTTCCACAATATTCATTTACTCTTTTTCTTTTTGTAATAATTTTATCCTCTTTCCATAGAATTGAAAACTATTCAGTTAAATAAATTTATTTCAGTTGACAAAATTTCAAACATATTTAGAGTTGTTAATTTTAATGAAAATATGAATGAATTATTTACGAATATAATTTGCATTATATATATAAAACGTTTATAAACATATAGTATTGTAAAATAAGTAAGTATAGTAGGACGTTTATTATTATAATAAATGAAATTTTAAACGTACACGAAAATACCAATTGTTTTCACGTAAAGGTCAAGTGCATGTAAATATAATTTTAATTATTCCCGTAATTGAATCTCATTAAATTTCATAATTATAAAATACAGTACCTAAAAATATAAAAAAGGAAAAATATACAAAAGATTTTAGATATCTTTTTTGCCTTAAGGTTTTATACTACACGTTATTTAAGGTAGTTAGTTATCCCACATAATTGTATCATAGACTGAACTATAAACAGAACGTTATTTTAGATACGACTGTGAGCAAGAAGCGAAAATCTATTATCACAGTCAAGGACATAATTCTCACTCACACTCACATCTAAAATCACGTTTAGTTTATAATTCTATCAATGTGGCATAATGGCTGAAATTAAGCCAATTTTTTCCATTAGATTAGGACATACGGCCAATTTTTTTCACATTTTTTTCTACATTTTCGTAGAACTTACTGTTGCTGCTGAAATGAATATATATATAGTTGTCATCTTTATATTCATAGAATTTTTTTGTTTGCATCTTCCTTTTTTTTGTAAAATTAATTTTCAGTTGCTATATTAAATAACGTGTAGTACTTTTGAGGCAAACACTAATTCGAAGATATAAACGCTCACTCATATTGCAAGTCTTCTTTCTGTACGATTCATATTTATAATAAGGCCTTCACTATAAATAGAATAAATGAAAATTATGGCTATATTAAGCAAATTATCTCAAAATTAAACATAAAAGGAATGTGTTCACAAACTGGGAAAAAAGTGGCGCACACCACTTTTCACCGGCATCAAGTAGCAACGATGCGTTCAAAAACACTAAAAATGGTAACTGTTTCCTTTCGTTCATAAACTGTGTCACCGTCGCCATAATCAAAAATTCACAAACAATGGCTCAAAACGGTACACTGTAGCCGTTGCTAAATAATGAGAATGCCAACGCTAAACGGCAACGGCAACCGACTCCAAGTTTGTGAACACACTCAAGAGTTGCTATTTTCATGCCATAATATAAAGAAAAAAATATCAATAAAAGTACATTAAATGTCTAGGTAGAAATAACGCTTACTTATATAATATAAATAACAGTGTATAGCAAAGATTTATTCCGCAGTTTTAAAAGTTTTCATTTCATGCATCGCAATACGGTAAGCATCGTTGTTCTTCTCTTTTATAATACGAATTGTTCCGGAAAAATCGGTGGCATATATTTTCTATATTATATAAATATAAAATACACAGATGTCGTACGTATAAGTCCATAAAATGAAAACATTGTGCTGTTTTGATTGTAAGTAAATGACGTCATATAAAGCCCATTCATGCAACCGTTATTGGTTTTTCTTTTGACATCGACGATAAATTTTGAACAAATATATAATTTAAAACCATTTAAAATTATATCGTCACATACTTATGCAATCATTTGCTATTGAAAAAAAAAAAAATAAATAAAATAAAATAATAAATAAGTGTAGAACAGTACGAAAAATTGGTAAAGATCTCGTCTGGAAAATAGTAACGACGTCATAAAAAATAATATAAAAAAAGCTTTTATCTTATCGTATTTACCGTATTATAATATTAATAGATTTGTATTCGGATTTATGATTAAATTATTATGAAAATAATTATTCTCTATCGATATAATAAAATGTAATTCATTTATTTTTAATACGAAATTTACAAATATTATTAAAATCGTTATTCCAACATATAAATTGTAATTCTGTATTGAAGGTGTGTCGCTTTGCGTAAATATTTTTGTGTATGCGTACAAAATAATGACGTAATTGTCCCATTTTTTTTTTTTTCAATAAACAAAATATGTAGATATATATTGTATAGTTACTTACGCGTTACGCAGAAGAGGAAAAGCAGAAAATTGTTGAATAATTCTAAATGTATGTGTATATTCGGTTGTACTTCAAAAAGAAAATGAAATAATGTTTCAAATAAAAGCTTTTGAAATATAAATTGGATAACATAATTTGTTGACTACGATTTAGATTTCGTACTCCGAAGTAAATATTAAATTTAAATAAGACTCCCAAATCTTTGAATTAAACTTATATTTTAAAGTGTATAAAATTTATATTGTAACTGTAAAGTATTTTATGTGCTGATTCATAGACACGAAGTTACTAATAAATATATTTACAAACAGGATGAATATTTTAGCTAACAACAAAAGAATTTTTTAATTATTTTCTTACCAACTAAAAGGCTTAACATTGAATGGAAAATAACATGCGAGACTTAATCTATTCAGTTTGTCCCAGAAACCATTCCATTTTGTAAACTTTATCATATTGGTATCATAACATTCAAAAATAGCATTGCTTCATCAACAGGTTTTCGTCTTTTATGTATGTAAATATTATCTTCAAATCGCATACTCGTTTGGCATAAATCATTATAATCATAATTTATCAGCAATAACAATAATTATGTCATATAATAGTCGCGATAAAATTGTCGTTCTTCGAATAGTTTTATTTGCTTTTATATTACATATTATAGGCTTTTTAAAAAAAAACAAAAAAATACATCTTATAATAAAATAAAATATTTATCAACTCATAAGATATGCAATAAAACTGTACGCATAACCATATAGTTATGATTCAAATTAATGTAGTTGGTGAGAAATCATCATATAAAGTAATTACCATTTCATGAATCCGTCACATTATTATAATTGTTTTATTAATTTATAACTTTCTGGATAACTTTCCATTATTTATGAGCGGCGGAACAAGTTGTTCAATTAACACTTTTTTTTATAGTTTTATATGCGTAAATATTTCAGGTAGTTTAATTTAATCATTTTTATTTGTAGAAGGGCCTTTATTAGAAAATTGACGGTACACAAATAAATATTTTTTTTTCTCTTTTTATTTTAAACTTTATATTCATTAAAAAAGGTGTTATTTTGAAATTATATTGGACTTGGAAATTTAGCTTAATATAGAAATAAATTTTAATAATGTTTATAAACACATTTAAAAAATCCTAATACAACTTAAATCGTTCGAAAAAGTATAAAATCAGAAGATATTGAAGAAAAGAATAGAGGGAATGGAATTGTTTGGTATTTTCCTACGTATAATAAAACAAGCTGCCAAAAAATTGGTACAGGGCTTCATTTTTGTAGTGATGGTTAGAAATGTTACAAAATCGTGATTTTCTTTTTAAATTGTTATTACATATTAGTAGACGTGTGCGCCGGCGCGAGTTTTGCCAGCGGCGGCGTCATAAGGTCAGATGGCGGCGGCGTGGCGTTTTAATACTCTCAACTGTCGGCGGCGTTTCCGGCGTGGCGTGGCGGCGCACACCTCTACATATTAGTAATATTTTTCCAAATCCATTATTTTAACAAATAAATTCTTTTCTCAAAAAGTTACGTCGATTGAAAGCATTTTTTTTTTGACGCATGATAACGCATCACCATGCGTTTTTTTCCGCAGCGGAAAATTAAAAACTTGCGTTTCACGCTGAGCTGTACAACATACTAAAATTTCAAGAAAATCGTCAGAACGGTTTTCGAGACACTCAGAAAAAAAGGGCAAAAAAAAAATCACGATTCCAAAGCTTCCATTTTTTTTTTCAAAAATGAAGCAAAAGGGATGCGCAGAAAATTGAATCAAAAGGTTTTAATCGATTCGAATTTTTGAAAAATTTGAATTTATGGAAATAAGAAATAAATAAAAATCAAATGAATAAATATAGTTTGCAGCTCAAAAAAATTAGCATTTATTTTTTTTTTAACATATTTCTTGTTCAATATGTAGTTTTATCTACATATTAGTAAAACGAATATAAGTTCGAATGTTAGAGCGCACCATATGTATATTATATATACATTTTTCGATTCGATTTTCAGTGCAATTCTAATTTTAGAAGATTCGTTTATAAAATACGAAAATAGGGTATTTTACCCATGCTTTCTATTTTATATTACATAATTATATATAAGTAATAGCCATGCAGCGTGACTATAAGTTTAATATTAATATGTGTCTTTGCATTCCTTAAATAAAATTGAATGTCATCACTTTATAATTTTAAAGTTCATACAAGGCTTGAAGCCTCTGCCTAAATATATAATTATATATAATATATATATTGGGCTACATACAACCTTCTCAAGTTTATTTTATTAGAAATAATAACAATAGAAACTTTGCACATAACGAACAAGATTGACTAAAGTGTATATCATTTATTATATGACCCAGTCCCTTACTTATACTTATACAACTTCATTGAGACTAAATAAATTTCGTATGTATTGCCCGAAACTGTCGAGACGAACTACACATAAAAAATGTAATAAAAATAAAAAATAAAAATTATCATTAATATTCATTATTTTTGTGATTACAATACTTTTCTGCCGTCTCATAAAAAACTGATTAAAAGTATATATATTTCATTATCTTACCAGTAATTAATTATTATTTTAACACAATTTAAAATAAATAAACATTTACTCATCAGATTACCAGAAGACAGAGGAAAAGGAAAGGATCAATAAGAAAAAGAGAAATAACAGCTATTTATTCTGAATATCGTAAATATCAACAAATTCATCCAGTGTTAGTTATTATAATGATAAGTAAGTACATTCTAAATCAATTAGGGTATCTTATTTATTTGTTATATAACTTTTAGACTCATAAAAGCTTTTCTGAATAGGAATAGGCACATATAAGTTTCAAATAGGAAAAGTTCTAATATATAAAACTAAATTTGTTTAGATTCGATTTTCATAGACTTATTGCTGATGATTCAGGAATGAGAAAATCCAAATGTAAATCAACCGATTGAGAATGAAAAAAATGAAAAATTATTAATTACCGGCTGGTTTGGTTTAAAGGTGGCATAAATATTTATTAATTTTCAACATTTTTATATAATTTTATCCATAATCAATATGGTCAATATTTCGTTGTGACTAATACGTACTATATGCAATTTCTCATAATTTTTTATTTTATTTTTATTAAAAATTTAAACAAACATTTCTACAACATAAAGAAGCGCTTCCTTTTATCTAAAATATCAATATTTTTTAATCAAATTTTAGTTTTCTTTTTCATAATTTTTAATATTTAGTCAATCTTAAATCAAAATTTAATTGCGAAATAATAATTACATTGTAATATTGTGATTTATTGCAGAGCCCTATATTCATGTTTTGAGTTCGTTTGACCGCAATTTTTCGTTTTAAAATTTTGCTAACAATCAATTTAGTTAAATCGTCTCTATTTTCAATTTCGCTCCATATAGAAACAACATGTTTTTGTTGTTGTTGTTTGTTGTATTTTTTTATTTATTAATAGCATCCTGTAGGATTAAATATTTAGTGAAATTTGCTCATTTTTTGAATTACTATTTCTTTGTCTTTTAATTTATTTATTTGAGACACATCCCAGGATCATTGTAACCCGACCCCTTGTAATTTCAGTCCGTATGGGTCAGTAAAGCCACTTCCTCTTTAGTGGTCGAACGTCTTTTATGCACGAGCAAGCCCTTATATTGCTATTCAATTTTTCATTTTTTATAAATAAAATAATAATAATTATAATTAGATAATTGTAATTAATATAATTTATTTATATTCGTGCTCAAAAATATGTTATATTTAAAAATAATACTCGATATGTTCTTTGATAATGTGCTAGTAATAGAAAATCTATTTGCATTTTTCTTAACACATATCTGGCATAAATATCAATGAAGTATTTGATAGTCGAACTAACCAACCCCAATGTAGGGAACCTTATGCAACAGTTCAGTTGTATAAATTTAACTTGTTTTGTTCGTTTCTATTTATTTATTTATATATCATTAATTATAAATAACCCTTCTATGTGATAAAATAATTTTAAAAGGCGCCTATTATTCGAATGACGTTGTCGTATCGCTTATATTTTTTATACATTAATATATTGAATACTGAATGTAGCCGAAGAAAAAAAAATGCACTGAACACATAGTGCTACAATATTATTTGGTGTGTAGCAAACTATAATAATAATTACATATATTATACTGAATATAACATGCTTGAGCAGGCTACACAGGGTATACATTAAAAATTCCCCAACATATTGTTTCTTTAAATATAATATAGATTCGACGTCGTTGGGAAAATTGCAGAGGTTTTGAGATAGTCGAAAACTCATTCATAAATGGTCTAAGATCATTTTTATTTAGTATTCTATATGCTTGTGATTGATACATTCGAGTACGGACTGATCCAGGTGGATATGAAGACAACTTTAGAAAGTAGTGGAATAAAATGTTTGATCATTCGTAGACGCCTTTTTAAGTATTACCTATTACCCTGTATATAATAATGTAGACAAGAAAGTTCTATGTTCGTGTCCTAGCAACATCATTACAGTGAACAGATTTTTTTTTTTTTTAGTGGTTTTTTATGTAATTTTATAAACTGGAATGGTCGCCATAATGATATTGACAATGTAGTAGTAATCCATAGTGCAGTGTTTCTGATTAAACAAATATTAAATTTATAAAACAAATCAAATAAGTGTGCATTACACTTAAATAGGTAGAGAGAGTAAAATTCTAAATGAAACCTTATGATTTTTTTTTTTAAATCATAAAATATTTTTTTATGGTCACTTAAGGTAGCAGCGATTTACAAGAAAAAAAATCTTCAGGTAACAAATTTCATTTGAAAACAAACAAGAAAAAAAATACATAGATAACATATATATATATTATATATAAATTAACGCTGACGATGTTTTGATGATTCGTCTACAAATTTCTTTCATTTAATTTGTCAAATAGAAAAACTAAAATTATATAATATGCAAATAATGTGATTAAAAATAACATTCTGTGGCATAGTGCCCATAATTTTTAGTAAATTTGTTATTTAAGTACCTATGCTAAACTACTTGATCATGAAAATTGGACCAAAGCAATTACAAAAAAATATTTTTTTTCCTGTATTTCTTTTAAAATAGGTATTTGCTATTCATTATAACGCAATAGGATATATAGTATTATGATTTATGGTTATTTTTACAAGGTAAATTATGTGCTTTTTAATATTTCTACATAAAGCAGACGGTATAAGTATAGGTTAGGTATATTGTGTTGAGTTATAAAGAAAATGGAAATGATGCATTTCATAAAAATAAATTAAACATCCTTACTTTTTATTGAATGAATATGGAATTTAAGGATTTACTGAAGTATACCGGAACAAATATATACAAACAGGAAGTCTGCTATTTATTACAAATTTGTTTTTTAAAAAAAAAGTATATGTAATTTTATCATTATTATTTGTTCTGATTATAAGCAGGATAAATCCTTATGATTTCATTAACATATTCAATTTTTCTTTTTGTTTATAGATTTGTTTTAAAATCAATAATTTTATTTTTCAATCCTATTCATCATTATTGTTGAGATCATTTGAATTGGGCCTTACAGGTCAGCATAGTTTCAAGTTTTCATTTTAACTACGATTTTTCTATTGACCTTAATCTATTCTAATAAATAAACAAAATAAACGTAAATATCTTTTAAGAAACTTTAATTATTATTAAGTCAGAATAAACATTGTTTAGTTTTTTTTTTGTTTAAGATTAAAACTAAATCATGAAAAATTTGAAACATGCAGTATGATTGAAAACAATGTCCAAATGGCGCCCCTGACTCACTCATTTACATGCCAAAATGGTTTAAAATTCGAAAGCTTTTCAGAAATGAAAAATTATAAATAGACGTCTGCAGCTTTTCATATAGTCAAAATATGGTAGAAGAATTGTTTCAAGAAATAAAAAAAAGAAAAAGAAAAAGAAAAAATATATAAAAATATAAATATAAATATATAAGCTATATATGCTATAATGTAAGTACATATTGTACGAATCTAAATTCTTCGAATGTTATATATTTAAGTGACATGCGCACTAAATGGAAATACATGTATGTTCTTCTCCTGTTGAATCAAAATCATTTTTATTGTTGTTCACATATTAGATTTTGCATAATATAGCCGATGATACTCAATGAATATGCCAACTAAAAATTGAATAGTGAAGTAATAAAAAGGAAAGTAATTTCACTAGATGACTAGAAATGTATAAAAACAAAAAAAAAACGTTATTTACATCATTTATTACCTGCATGTACTTAGATATTATAAAATAAATTTACTTTAAATACAAATAAAAAGAATACCAAAAACTAAACAAAAAAACTGAAAGCAAAAATAACAAAAAATCAAAACTTGATTTTTTATACCGAAGTTATATTATCTACTAAAAATCACTGCAAATTTTAAGTGAATGTGTTGTTGACTACGAAAGTACTAGTAGTTTCTTTCCTCCTCCAATAATCCACCTCACACAACTCACACACATTGAAAATGGCTTGTTGTACGCTAAGTACGTGCTAGGAATATATTGCATTCAGAAAACCACACTCATATGATAACACAATCTAAGCCAGCATATACTTAATACTTACACCAGTTACCTACACAACGTATTCTTATTTTATATACGTACACTTCTTCTTTTTTTTTTTTTTTTTTTTTCATTTTCATTAAAACCTCAACTCCTCAAGTAAAATTATTAAATACAAATACATTGAAGAATCGCCGCATCAACATACATATCATTATATACATTATATCAGTTGAATGTAATGAGAGTTATTTGTATTTTCGCTCTTTAACTTTAGTCAGTCGTTTAGTGAGTGTGGCCGTGTTCAAAGCTGAAAATTGGTCGTCGCTGTATATTTATTCAAAAATATTTAAATAATTATTTTTTTTTTGATATTTAATAAATTAATAAGAATAAAAAGGAAGTTTTTTGTTTTTTTTTTTATTTTATCTAAAAATAAATTCATATTTCGTTGAAATTAAATTATTTTCTATTTAAAAAAATAAATAAATAAATTCATTACAAATTATAATTTAACGGTGAATATTAATAAATTTTCGCAAGTGATTCGATTAATTTATTTATCAATTTCTTTGAATTTTTTTTTTTGTTTTTACTTTTTTTTTTTTTTAAAATACTTTGTTGTTTGTTGCATAAAAAAAAACGTTGTAAATTTTTGTTTTAAATAAAAAAATATAAAGAAAAGAAAAATTTAGAAAAACTCGATAAGCAAACATACGGAGTGGCGGCGTAATAAAACAACGCAAGTCTTCGTCTTTCTCTACATCCTATTTATATAAATTACAATATAAATACGCTATCCGTCGTTTCGGTACAATAAAAATTCCTGTTGAATATATAAAAACATAACATCAAAAAAAAAAAAAAATTGAAAAGAAAAGTTGCGTATCAACTAGAGAAACAAAAATTACTTGTTGGTAGCACACACAAGAAAAAATAAATATATATATAGTTGTAGAGTTTGTAAAATATATGCTCAGCTTTGAAAATTAATTGCAATCAACGTTAAATTCGTCACTTAGACGTATACAGAAAAGAAATAAAAGAAGAATTAATTCATCAAATTTAAGATAAATTTCAACTACCTTTAAAACAATCAAGCGAAAAATATATAAAATATATATATAACAGAAAAAAAAGGAAAAAATTTGTGTGTACGTGCAATAAATTTATTGAAAAGTGTAACATATTTGTTGGTGTTTGACACACAAAATAGTGTCAAATTTCATTTTATTTGTTAAAAAACGTTTCTACAAAATACATTCATATGATATCTGCTTGGATAAATCCATATCATGAGAAGGTGCGTGTTTAAAACTAATTTTCATTTTCTTTTTTTTTTTTTTTTAATAATAAGTATATAAATATATAGAAAATTAAGTATTAAAAAAATAGAAAAATGTCTATAAATTTTCTCTTATTATAATTTTTATTTTTATTTCTTCTGTCGTTGTGGTTTTTATGGAACAATGGTAATTTAATTCAGTTGCATTTGTAGTTATTAAAAAATTGTAGTAGGTAAAATATAGCTGTTGTGCCATTTAAGTACTATTTATTTATTAGAATAATGCCTGATGGTGTGTAAGATAATTAAATACCGAATTCAAGAATAAGTACTTCTAGATTATTTTTCGCTTTTTTGCCTTTTTTTTTTCTCTTTTAAACCATATGGACTCAGTGCTACTCAAATTATAACATTACATGTACATTTTAGCCATGAACCGGGACCATACATTTCTCTATGAATTTTTCTTATGTATTTGGAACTTGTGTAAAATTGCATTTTATTATATTAAACTGAAAGATTTCATAAATGTGTGGTGTAATGCGATATTATATCAAATTAGAAATTTACTTTAAATCAGATATTCGATGTCAGTTTTACCTTGATCCATATGGATCCAAATTGTTTTGGCATAAACAAAATATATATACTTCATACGAAAAATACAAAAAAATAAATAAAAAAATGATCACCTAAAAATAAGGTACATAAAAATTAGCCGAAACTCAACATATATTCAGGTTTATGAAGTGAAAATTTTTCGGGAAATGTGCCAACTACCGGATTATATTATTTCTCTTATAATATATTATTCAATTATAGAGGTGGTTGTGCTCATACGATTATGTGCTGTGTTGTGAGTGAATCTATCTTTTTTTGGCACTCGGTGTTCGATTATTTTTGTAATAAACAATGATTTTGTAGATTTTCATAATGAAAATAAATTGCTACAGAAAAAGTATTAAATCATGTTTTTTATACAAAAACAAACAACAAGACCAACAATAAAAGCATTGAAAAACAAAAAAAAAAACAAAAACAGATCAACATTTATTTCACATAAATAATGTTTTTCGATTCACCTTGTCGAACATTTCTATGGTTTCTTAAAATATTTTCATGTGAATATATTTAATAAGTTTACAAACGATTATTCGAATATATTTTTCCTGTCACAATGTGGTTTTCTTTTTTTTTCTTTTTTTATTTTTACCATTATCAAATTGTCGGGAATTTTGGTATCAGCTATTAATTTCAATAATATATATAATAATTTCAACCGCAGAGCAAATTTCAGAAAAACAAATACTTACATTTAAAGCTATTTATCAACAAACAAACAGTCTAAGCTGAGAAAAATTCTATTTAACATTTTCTAAATAATTTAATTCATAATATGAAACCAATAAAGAATGTCATGCTGTTAACACATTATTTGAAAATGTATATTCAGTTGCATGCGTCGATGCCAAAATGCAAATAAAAAAAATAAATATATATATATATAATAATATACTTAATAAATTGAAAAATAAAAATAAAAAAAAAACAACAACCTAAATGGTTTTCGGTATAAAGAATATTTATTTTCTAATTTTTATGGTGACGCAGAACAGAACGGAATAATCACTATTTTAAATGAACCTAATTGGCATAAAGAAATTAAATTAAATTATTTGAGTTATTCCTATTTTTATATTTATATATATAAATAAAAGTAAAAAAAATTAGCGCTACGCATACCAATCTCAAATATTTTTCTATATATCAAATGCATATAAGTGTAAAATTAAACCATATGTTACGCTTCAATTTGAATAGAAAATAAGTACATTATTGAAAACTACTCGTGGATAATTTCAAACTTGTGTAGGTACTATTTCTGCATAAACAATTTTTTATAAATAATTTTAGAATTTTCTACTAAAAAATTTTCTGTTTTGCCACAGACAAAAAAAATTCAAAACATACATTATCATTTTTCCATTTTAATATTTTCTCCATTGAAAAATATCATCTGGTGTAAGAAAAACAGAGAAGCGAAGAAAAAAAATAAATAAAAACAAAATACCGGAGCTTTTTTTAAGTATTTATTTTCACTTTATCGTTTTGAATCTCGAATATTCTAGAAAGAAACCGTATATATATTTAAGTAAATTACAAACAACATATTATTTAACCGATGGTTTTTTGGAATGAAGGGACGTGACATTTTATAAAGCATGCAAATCGACTAGGCTTAGATATAAAATATAATCACAATTCATATATGTGTATTGTGTATATAAAATTTAACTGCATATGTATTCTGAGTTTAAATATTATGCAATATAGTAGGTTTTTTTTTTTTCTCTCGTTTCATTATTACATATTATTTTCTTTTAAATTAACTTAATATTTCTATTATATTATTTTGTTTGAAACCGAAATATGGTTAGACCTGCGATTTTATAGCAGCCAGCTACCTTACACTTGACTTGAATCTTATAATAATGTTGTTTATGATGAAATAAATAATAGCGCGACTTTATTATATATAATTTTAATGTATAGTCTTTGAAACGTTTGTCTGTGCTCTTTGTGTGTATCTTATTTAGCCGCAATATTCCACGAACATATATATTATTTTATTGTAATTTAACAAAACGAAAAGGAACATAAGAAAAATAGAAAAAAAAAAACAAAAACAAAAACAAAATAAATAGATAATAATAATATTTGTAACCTAATGCTAATTATACAGTAATTAAATAAAATGTTGGTATATTTGTAATTATTGCGTATTCATATACAATTAACATTTTTATAAATTTTCTGCTACTGCGATCGGTATATGTGAGTAGTTTTATACTTGTGCATACCCAGAGTATGGACAATTATTTTTGTTTTCAGTTTTTAGTGTTGATTTTTTTTTTCTGTTCTCTCTTTTTTTTCCTTTTAAATTAAATTAGTAAACAGTGTTATGGATAATTTAAAGAAGTTATTTCGTATTATTTCGTTATTGTGGTTTTTGCTACAAAAAACAAAAAAACAAAAAACAAAAAAAAAACAGTTCTGTAACGGAAACCTACAAATGCAATCTTTCGTAATTTTTAATTAATTAATTGAAAATTAAATATATGATTGGAAAGGCTACAAAATTTTTTTTTGGAAAAAATTCTAATTAATTTTGAAATGTTTTTTTTTTCTTATTTGTTAAGAAATTATAAATGTATGAAATGGAATAACCTTGACTTGACCGGAGTATGAAAATGTTTATTTGTAATTAACTTATTTTGAAATTACTGCCTTTAAAGAAACGTTAACACATTTTTTTTTTATTGTTATTTAAAAGTAAAACTAGTTCAATTTTGAATTTGTTGTTATTTTTAATGATCATTTAAAAAAAAAATTGTTGTTAGATGGAATTGATCAAATGAGAATTAAAAGTGATTTCATAAGAAATGGTAATGGAAAATTATTTTATTTTATGTATTTCTTTTTTGAATACAAAATATTTTCAACCATATTTTGTATTATTGGTGAAAATCTTATCTCCTGTGACTGTGATTAATTTTATTTGATTTTTCTTAATAAAACTTTTCTTCTAAACTAAGTTTTTTTTTTTAGTTAGTCTGCATTTATTTTCTATTCAAAGATTTAATCCATATTATTAACCATTAAATCGATCTAATTTAAACCGATGATATTTTATGTACTCTGTAATTTTTATTATTTCCATATAAAATGTCACAATATGAAAATGAAAACTGATTGAATAGAGTATTCAATATTCAGCATTGAATTTTTAATCTATTTTTTAAGCTAGTCAATTTTATAAAATATCTTGCATACATTTCGTTTTGACTGTTTTCCTTTTTTGTATAAAAAATATTTCACTTAATTTTTTTTATGTAAAAAAATTTGGTATTAAAATTAAATACCCTCATATTTATGACTATGGAAACGTTTTTTTTTTTTTTTTTTATCTATTTTAGTTTGTGCGCAGGTTCGTTTCGTTATTATAATTTTTGTAATCTGTAGGTATAAGTTGTTGGGTTTGTTTAATGTACGTATAATGACAATAGGAATTTATATAAATAAATATAATATCCAAAATACATTCTAATATTGAATCAAACCATAGCATAGTAAATATTAGAGTCTAAATCAAATATATTGTGGCTTTAAGCAGCAACAACAAAAAACAAAAATTGGATAGAAAAAAAACACACACACACACACTACAAAAATAATGTCTATTGCGTTGTATGAAATTGTATAAAGCTTTCAGTTATGTAAAGCCTTAGGAATTGCTGGTAGATTTAGGTTATAGAGAGAAAATGGTTCGTCTATAATTAGGAAATTGACGTCGATGCAGAACGTCAATGTTTTGTTTGTTTTGCTGTTGCTGATTTATTTATTTTATTTATTATTTTTTTTTTTTTTTTGCAAACTTAATTAGATGGCTTTTACCATACTTCTTATAATTTTCAAATAATAAGTGTGGGCATAAGGATAAGACCATCGAAAATTTGTTTTGAAATAGTCAATGTTAATTCTTAAAGTTGTTATCACCATTTCTAAATCACAACTCTAGTTTTCTATATTCCCATACAAACTACAATATTATCAACGTGACCTTTACATTCTTCAGTAGCTGGCTTATTTATGTTCATAGATATTTATTTGAATATAATTTTGCATTTGTATTCATTCGTACAATAAGTACTTACTTACTAAATAATATTGATGAATATTATTTAATATACCCAGTGTGACTTTGAACTATCGATCAATTTAAATCGACCATCTGTATAAAGAAAATAATTTCACTTCGTGTATTGCCAATATAGGTGAAGTAAATATGGAAAATGAAGAATTTGAAATGAAAATATGATTGAAAATCAATTTTTAATAGAACATATATTTATATCGAAGTCGGCTTCGATTGATGTTATTAAAAAAGAAAGAGAACAGAAAAGAAAGAATTATTTGTTGAATTTTTAAAATTTACACCCTACCCTAATTGTACAATCTGTAAGTACCCTTTCACTAGTCATGCGTTCAATTCATTTGATATCGAAAAAGAATAATACCTCATTCTGTTTATATTATTTTAGTACATAAATAATAAATTTCATTAATTATTAATATGATTATTTTTCCTCTTTTTTTAACTTTATTATTATTATTTTTCATGAAAAATTGTGATCTTATTTATTATTACATATTATTATATATTTTTTTTTTTAAGTAAACCGACATAGATATTTTTATTCTAGATTAGAAATTGTTTTGTTTGGGAATGTATTATTTATTTTTTTCTGGGTGCTTCAATTATATTGTTAATTATTTTTTAATTCAAAAGTTAAAAAAGAATTCGATTTAATTTTTTGATTTCTTGATATTTTTTTTTTCTTTAGAAATTCATAATTAATTTCATGGGAACTTTTAACAAATTGGTAAATTATTATCAAATTAAATCAACATCTAATATTAATGCATAGAAAAGGAAAATTACAGTTGGCACGTAAAATATTTACCTCATATCGGCATTAAAAATTTATTTATTCGATTAAGAATTAATGAGAATTCGATTCAAATGTTTTATTTTTGCGTATATTTCATATAATTTAATGAGTAGTTATTACTATTCTATTACATAAATATTTTCATTCATAAATTCCATATACATCTATGATTATCATTTGTTAATTTACTTTATATGAAAGTTTAGAGAGTCATACGCATATCTATCGTCCTTAACTTTGAAGAAGTCATTTCAATCATACGAACTGAAATTATACGGTTGCTAACTAATTTCAGTCACGTTTTCTATCAAAGTACTGCATCTCAAAATTACCTCTTCGGTATCTTCTCTTCAGAAGTTCTTGCGCTTCACGGTAGCACATTTACCGTTACGCTTTTTCAGCATTCATATATTAAACTATAGCATAAAATTATTTAAATATTTCAAGTAATATAAGAGAAAGAAAAAACCGCACTCAAAAATTGAAATAAAAGTAAGTGTGCAATGTTATTTTCACGAAGTACTCAAGAAAACAAAATAAACAATTTACTGTTTTGTTAGAAGTCGACAAATAAGTTTTATTGATGTTCCATACCAATTTCGAACCACTTTCAAAGTATAATTTATATTATGTATTTGAAAATGGGATCATAAAAACGCTGCCAAATATTAAAATGTTATTTTCTATTATTTTGATTGCAACGATATGGATAATGGATATAATGCGAGCATATAGGTAGGTAGGTAGTTTGCACAATATAAAAACTTTATTATTTTGTCGTCATAAACAACATCATATTGCTATATTTTAGATATTGATTTTATGGATATTAATATTACGAAATTCTCATGAATTGTTATTTATTATTATAATTATAATGAAGACTTTTAAAAATAGAAATAAAAATTTGATAAACAAGCTTATTATTTGTATATCTTATCGAAAATGTTGGAATTAAACAATTTATTATGTACGCAAGTAAATTTCAAATATTTTCGAAAGTTTCTTACAAGTGCATTTCCTTTCAGTTTTTCATTTTACAATTAAAATATTGAAATCGATTCAATCTAATGAAATTTAAGCAAGCATATGGCAATTTATAAAACAAGAATTTACGAATATATAAATAAAAAAAAAAAAAAACTGATCCAACATAAGTTTATTCAACTACTTTATTTTATTCCTAACACAATATTATTACAGAACGGCGACAACAAGTACAAAAACAAAATACAAACCAAAGAAAAAAAAAACCGACATGAAATTCAAATAAAACTTAAAACTAATAAATTATGTAATTTGATATTTATACGACCAACGATTATCTGCTTCGTCGTTGTATTTGAACAATTTTTAATTATATTTTAAATTGGAATGATTCTGTTATATACAAAAACAAAAAAAGAATGTAAAAAAAAAAAAAAAAATGCAATTCATTATGAAAATGTTAAAACAAATGATGTTATATGCAATTTTGATGTTTCTGTATTTGGTATATGTGGTATGATTCTCAAGACAAAATAATAAAATATTTGTTATTAAACTAAACGATATATAAAAACGATAAAAAAATATATATATTAACAAAATAATTTTATATATAAACACAGAAACAGATAGGCATTATTGAAATAATTAATTTTAATCAGTTTATTCTATTTTGATGTTATTACCATTAAATTTATTTACAATCAACTAAACATTTATAATATATATAGTATATGAAAATTATCCAGATAATTTGAATTGAATTATTTAAATTTCATTTGAACAAAATTTAATGTTATACAAAAGTAAAAAAAAAATTGGTCTTTCCATTCAAGCAGAAAATTATGAAATTATTATTTCGTTTTTTTTTTTTAAATAATTTGAATTATAAACAGGGAACGATAAAAATTATGGATAAGCTTCTATTAATATTTAAATCTGTTTGTTGATAAAAAAAATAAAAAAAAAATGTATATAAAAATAAAATAAAAAATGAAAAATGAATTATCTAGCAAAGTAAATGGCACTAAACTTAATTCGATCGTACAACCAAAAAAAAAGAGACAAAAACCATATATACAAACATCAGTTTGATTATATTTACTTGTGTAAATTGCCTTTGATGAAAACTTTATAAAATAATTCATATTTAATGAATGTGTGTCGTTGTAAGTTTTGTTACTATGCAGTTTTGTTACAATACTTCGTATCAGCAGAAGATATATTTTGTTGACTTTTGTATTACACAACAATCAACAATAATAATAAATAATTTATAAACGATGTATAGCACAATATATAATTTATCATCGTTCACATTGAAATTATAAAAATGATGCCTCCTCATGATTAATGTTCACGTTTTTTTAATTTTTTTTTTTTTTATTATTATTTTTCGTTCTCGCTCTCACTCAATATATTCCACCAATATGTATTTAATATGCAGTTTATTTAATTATAATTTATTAAATTTATAAAAATGCAACAAGTGGTACACTGAAATGTTTGGTTTGAGTGCGATTGCATTGTGTGTTATTTTTTATTTTTTTTTCTATTTAATATTTATTCAAATTAATTTATTATTTATAATGAACATAAAAATCATCATTTATGCCATTTTATGTAAATATGAAATATAATTTATTCACTTAAGTTAACTCATTTTAACTCATAGAACAGTCACAGTAGGTTGTTTTATTTTATTTATTTATTTGTTTTTTTTTTTGTATCCTTTATCTGTTTTTACTCGGCAACAAATCTTTTTAATTTCTCAATTTAAATCGTTATTTAATATCTGAATATCTGATAAAAGATTTTGAAATATTTGATTTTTTTTTTAACTTATTAAATTATATTCACATACCTACCGTTTAAATGGAGAAACCCATATAGCATTGGATTGGATAATCTTTATCAAAAAACATAATATTTTAATGGGAATTTCCTCTTAATTGATTTCTTTTTCCATTTTCTTTTTTCTTTTCTACTTATTCAAATATTTTTTTTCTTATTTTTTTTTGGTTTTTATCTCTTTCTTTACTCACTCCTGTTCTTTAAAGTTATTTTTCCATATTTGAGTTGGCCAACTTTATTAAGGATTTACCAGTGACCGATGTTTCATGTGAATTGTTCCTTCCGTGAAAATGATTATTAAGTTAATAATAAATTTGTGCAAAGAAAATCAAATAACATTTGTTTCAATGAAAAATAACAATCAGATAAACTTCATTTTCTTCGAGACTGATTGCGTAATTTCAAACAAATGACAAATGTCTGAGTATTTTTTTTTATTGTTCTGTTTAGCTTAAATGTAGGTAACCCATATCATTTCAATGTTAACAGTTTATCATCAACTATATATAGCCACCATATAAGTAGAAAGTTTGTCTTACAATTCTTATTCTATTATGTGGTTACGACCTTCTGTCAGTCTATCAATTCAATAAATAGACATTTTTTTTGTGTTCGTGAAATAAAGGCAATAAATGACCTTATTGAAATCGGTACATATGTTCATAATATTAAATTATAACTTTCATTACAAGCCAATAAAAACAACAAGAACAAACAACAACATCATAGATCTGAAAAATGTGCTGTGTACTTGAAATTGTTCAAAATTAGAACAGAATTTTGCTAATATTCAAATTTCTAATGGAAAAGTTTTAACCGAAGCGTATATTTATTTATGATGTTTTTGTTTTTAGTTAAAATTATGGATAATAAAATATTTAATCTTTACATAAACAAAATTCAAAACAAAAATAAACGATTAGCACAACAATTTAAATAATTAAAATAAGCTGAACCTACTTTGTAATTTGTGTTTGTTAATATACGACACACAAATAATGAAAAATGCATTTTAAAATTTAATTTATATAAATTAATAACATTATCTGCTAACGCGGTAATATTTTATATTGAATACAGAATAGGACTTATAGAAACGATTATGTCGAATCAGAAAACTTTTTGTAATTTGTAAAATTGATATGAAAATACAGTAAGTAAGAGCTCTTTCGATTGCAACAATTATAATTTCACTTATAACTTGATTTTATTTACAGAGTATTTCAGTTGGCTGACTTATATTTGTAAAATTCCGTAATATGCATTTTAGTCATATAAGTAATCAGCCTTTGTGTAGACAAAAACAAAAAACTAACAATTAGATTAATAAAAATGTACTAAATTGAACTGAATTGAATAGAGGTTATTTTCCATGAAAAACTATTCGTTGTGTCAGAAACAAATTATTTGAAAACATCTGTTTCTTTATTAAAAGAGTATACTTATTTGTGTGATTCGTACAATTAAACTATATGAATCTTTAGTAATCAACTTATATTTTATGTTCACAAATACTTAGTTAACATAATCGTAGCTTACTCAGATACAGATTTTTCACAAACAATTTTTAAAATATAAACTCCACTATAAATCAATACAGTAACTGCATGCATAATACAAAAAAAAAAAAAAACAATATAATTTACTGAATGTTTTGCAAGGCAGTTTTATTGATGCATTGTATTAAATTTAATGCTAACATTGTCATTCAATATAGGGAATAAAAGTGCCAATGAATGTAAATTTCTGTAGTCATTCATTAATCATTAAATAAATGTAATTTAAAATTTATCAGCTTATTTAAAAGAAAATAAAAAAAAACACAAACTAATAAAATGCAAAATAAATAAAATGCCAGCACAAAACGGTTTAGCGATGCCAAAAGGTCAAATAGACATTTTTTTTTTCATCAATTCCACTTTGAATTTACTTTATACCTAAGTAGCAGTTATACGTAGGTAAATTTACTTAATATTTTAGTTGTAGTTAACGTATAAATGCATAGTTTCAGTATTTCAGCCCCTTCTGTTTTTGTCTTTATTGCAAACAGAACTACGACGGTGCTTATACTCATTAAAGTTACATTTTTTTAGTACATTCGTCCACATATTTTGTTTTATTTTTTTTTTTTTATAAATATCGATACGTATTGCATTTATGATGTTTAAGTTTAGTGACTGATTAGTGGAGTAGTCAATATCATATCCGATTAATTATTTTGAATTTAATTGCAATTTATAGAAAAACAGAGTAGAATATTCATTCTGATTGTTGATTGTCTACAGTTTTTAAAGAAATCTGCATCAAATTAATTAGTATACATTTTGTAATTACAATTGTGGAGTTAACCTCTGAGAGAGATACTGAACAAATAGATATATGAAAATAAATAATTAAAATTAATGACAATATTCTGGAGTTACAAACACTAAGTATGAAACTTTATCTATTAACTTCCTACAAAGAAAATACAAAGTTTAATAAACGAAATTCAAATATTAAAACAAGTGCATGATTGTGCATATAAATTACTAAAATCAATAGACATTATTTCTTTTGCTTTTTGTTATTCTGTTAGTTTAAGTATATTGCTTTGCCCGAATGTACTTTATTATAATACAAACTCTGTTATTATTGTAATTATTTATAATGGTAAAATGTGCATATCTAAGTATATTATAGGTCCATACTATACGTTAGTTAATAGCAGCTGAAATTAAATTTTACAATAAAAGAAAGAGATGCGAACAATAAATTGAATGAATATGTTATGTGCTCATTGCTCATATAGTTATATATTATATTACATATAATATATATAATTCGGCAACGAGTTCTACGAAATTATAGAAAAAATTTGCTGAAATTATATTATATGATTCACGCTATCGACATTCGTCAATCGTCAGTATGTACTTTTATCTAATATTAGAAAAAAACTTCCGTAATTTCAGCTATTACTGTGCTACTAATGTATATTAGTAAGTTTGGACCATAATCAAAAATTGCTTTAAAAAAAATATCTAATATTAAACATATTATTATTATATTTGGTCATTTATGGAAGCATTCATATTTAAGCAATAATTTCTATCATTCTCTTTCAATAAATTTTTTGTCGACATTGAACAAAAGTAAGTACTTGTTTATTTCAGTGGAAAAAGAACTACTTGAGAGATGAAAATACTGTATTTGTAATACGGATCATCTTAAAAACGAATCTCAAATTAATTCCAATTGTTTTTGTTACAACGACATTTAAGGCAATTTATTCAATTGTTCAAATAGCTATAATTATAATATTTATTTGCAATAATCTACTTTAAATAAATCCCATCTAGATAATATGAAAAGAAACATATAAAATGATGGCCTGATTATTAATCTTATAGGTAAATCTTTCTTTAGCCTATGTTTTGTGTGTTTCTCTTTAATTTTGTACTTAAATTTTATGATATAACTATTAGTTATCTCAAATTTGAATTTAGAATTTTTTACATATTATATTGCTTATATTAAATAACATTTATATTTAAACAGTTGCTGTACGCACGCAAAATTTATCTTTACTTCGCTATTTAGAATAATTAAATTTCAATTTCAAATATTTCTTCTTTTTTTTTTATTATTTCTAATAAAATATAAAAATATAAAATTGATATTGACTCATTTAGAAATAAGTAACTACTTATATGCATAAAGCAAATAGGCAAAGCATGCTAACATATTTATAAACTACCGAAGTAAATGTCAAATAAATGTCAAAAACAATATTACACACAACCAACAATGCTATTTTTCCTATATAGAGGTTTGTTTTCATCGATATGATTGCTCGTAAAACCATAAAAAAAAAATGAATAATTTTTAAAATGAATAATCATGATCTATACACTTATTATAAAATAAGGAAAAAAAAACAACAAATGCACTTATCTAAATTTATGAATGTATTAAATATGAGGTTGATGATAGGAAGGTGCGGAAATGTTTAGTTCTTTATTATTATTTTTTTTTTGTTTTATTTATTGTGGTTTTTATTAAATTCTAGTGAATAAATAATGTTTTGAATGTTCTGCTGATTTGATTTTCAGATTAATATTACAAGATTGCAAGAGAAAAAAATCCATGCATTTAGGATATAAGTAGGATATATAGTAATGTGAATGTAATTAAAAATGTCATGACTGTCAAATTTATTTAATGAAAACTTGGGCTTAGGCATTAGAATTACCGTGCTTCGGCTCACCTTACTCTTTTACCATTTTCTTTTTTTTATTTTTTTTTATGTATAAAATTACTAAATATCAAATGACGTTACATTTATTAAGCGTTAAGCTTGTCGATATATAATTAAAAAATATAATTTCAAAGAAAAGGTTAGAATAATTTTTTCTCTTTTAATAATGTTCCGCATTAATTCAGTTAATTATTTATTAGTTCGTCTTTATTTAGTTTTGTAAACAGCTGAAAAATTAACAGTTATTTTATCATAATTTCAGTTAACGTCAGTTTAAAACTAGAAAAACAAAATACAAGGTGAAAGGTGACTCAAACGCAATAATATGTTTCAATTAAATAATCGCAATAATATGTACATAAGTAACTTATTTTAGTATACATCGGTGTGTAAAACAGAAGAAAAATAATAAAATGAAAAGAAAACAATTCTGCTGTATATTCATGATAAAGTTGATCAAATAGCTCATGCAAGCGATGCAATATATATACTCGTATCATATTCTACTTATTATTCAATAATATTTAAACACAATAAATTGTTATCAGAAATATTTATATTATTTACATCAAAAATAGTCACAAGACAATAACCATATAACTAATAATAGTTTGCTTTGTCGCCTGTTGAATAATATTCAATTTTATTTCTAGATTAATGTAATTGTGCAAACGTCCACAAAAATACTTAATATGTAATAATAATTAATAATTAATAATTAATAATTAATAATCAATAATTAATAATAATAATAAAATGGGTTTGTGGTTGCTGTTGAACATAAATAGCTATTAGTGTTGCCTGACGTTGTTAATTCTAACTATAATAGAATTTTCATAAAACAATTTAAAAATTTAACACAAAACTATTCCATCAATAACAAAACACCAAAAATGATTTTCACAAACATTTAAATGATGAATTGTCATCGGTGTGTGAATCCCATTAATTTTTCACTAATTTATTTATAAACAAAGTGACTAAAATCAAACACTTTTTTTTTGTTTACTGCTAATATAATAGATATAATACCTATATGACTATTGTACCTATTTTTTAAATTATAATAGATATTAATTATTTATGTTATGTAAACAAATGAGATAAAAAAAAAAACATTCATTCTTTTTTTTCTTCTGTGTTTATAAACACAAGTAATACATTTTATTTGTATTAAAAATGATTTAAGAACATACTCGTACTTACATCTGAGCGAATATTGTTGTAACCAATAATTTATGCGTTGTTTAGGGTTTATTTTTTTTTTGTTTTTGTTTTGAATTTATAATTTATTTGTAAGCGGGGGATCCCATTTTTTATACAGCGCTCGAATATATAGAAACGTATATATATGGACGTATAATATGATTCAATTTCTAATCTAATGCGCATAGAATACATTACATATATCAACGATTTTATGTGGTAATGGCGCCGGAACGATACATAAATATGGTATTACTATATAGGAAGGACTCTATTCTATTCTTTTCTTTTCTTATTCTTCTTATTACGTAGTTATCATTTTTTTCGTTTCTATTTCTCGTTGTAAACATCCCCAAGTACACACCAAATACGATATGCATACCAAACCAGTACTTTTTGAAAAATAAATATAAATCTGTTTATAGAAGATGTCACGATTGTAATAATATTGTAGAAAGGATAAATATAGAAAATGTGTGTAGGTGTTTTGAAAATGAACATAAGTAAATAAAAGATCAAATTTATGGTCGATGTATGGAATCTTTTACGCATCCTAAACCTACTAGAAATTTATGTCTTTATAAACTAAATGATAATGTTTCAAATGTAATTTAAAAATTCCATAGAAATAGTAAAAGTTTAATAGACACGTAACGAGATTTTTGATAAAATATGATTGGATATCATAAATTTAAGTAAGAGTGAAATAATTCCCGTATATATTTCGCAATGTTATCACTTTTTTTTCGCCTTACTTTAATCAACTTTCTTTTATCAAATTAAACTTTCTGGATATGAAAATATGTTTAAAATATTTTTTTTTTTAAAAGCCTGTATCTTGCGTATTAAATCCACCCACATCTATTCAAATACCTTCAAGCGACTTTAGAGAGAGCAATAGCACGGAAAAATAATTTTAAGAATCCATCATTGTCATTTTGTATTTTTGTAGTAATCGTCAGTGAAAGTTTTCTTCGTCTTCTACCTTTTTTTTCTTTTTTTGTGTGTGTGGAAAGAGGAGTGCAAATTTGTTTGGCTAAAATGAAAAAAAAAAAAATCGAAAAATAGGATTTAATAAGATAGGCTTTTATAATATTATTTTTTTTTAATCCTTAATTTATTACCTACTTTCAATTTCAGAATTTGAAGCTATAAGAAGATAATTTCCATTCTATTTTTATCAAACTGATTCATACCGTTTTTTTTCTTTTTTTTAATCAAAATCATTAATACTGGAAATGTTTTCTCTTTGTATCTTTTGATTTGTATTCGCTTTTATCTACCAACGCTATTTGTTCTATACAATCATAGCTATACAAATATAAAAATATTTGTCCATGGAAAATTTATTTAAAATACCTTTAATAAACAAAAAAACATCCATTATTTTTATGATATGCACCTAAATACATAAATTTAACATTCACCAATGCTAAATAACATGTTATGGCAGGCTTAATATTATTCATTCATGCACAAAAATATATAGTTTTCATTTTCACTAGGGTTGAGACGATTATTCAAATATAATTAAAGAAAATTTTCGAAAATACATGAGTTATGGCATGTGCGTATATGCTCTCTACTTAGAAGGGGTGGGAGGTTGGGTCAAAATTATTCTGTGTAATTGACATTTCCGGAGAACCTCTTAAAGCGTTGTACGTTTAGTTTATGATCATTCTCTAAAAATATTTATTTGTATTATTTCTAAAGATATTAAGCAAAGAAAATGTGTTAAAAGCCCCTTAAAGCGTTACGTAAATTATGTACGTTTTCTTATGTACATATTTTGCTTATTCACATTTACGTCTTTTTGAAAATAAGTAAATAGTATATGAATTGCTATTTAGATATTTAATACGTTTGGATTGCAAATTTTTAAGTAATTTATTGATCGAATATTCGAAAAATTATTTTACTGAATAATGTAAGCCCCACTGACAAAATAAAAAAAAATCAACTAAAAATTTTCCATCGCAAAATTTTCTAACTTTTTAATGTCTAGGTATTACTTATTTCTCTAATTTATGTACATAAAATAAAATAATTATTAAAAAAAATAAATAATGTTATGGTTACGGTTTTACTTTACAATTACGAACGAATATTATAGACACAAAATGCGGATAATAAAAACCCTCATCTACACTTAAAAAAAAAAGAAAATGAAAAAAAAATGGTATACTGTACACAACACCGATATTTAAAATGGTTCAATAAACTTCAATGTTTTCTATTCTATGACATGGACAACATGATGGCATAAATTAAAATCTTATTACATGCGGTGACATTTTGTTTAATTAACTGGTGGTATTTTATAGATTAATTCTATTCATGTTCTATCTACCATACACCAACATGAAATGGCAAACGCGAATACCCATGATTATATAATGCTTGTTGGTGATGTTGATGTTGATGTTGATGATGATTATGTTGTTTATATAATATTTACCGATCTACCTTTTTGGGGGAGCTTTTGATATATAATTAATTTTATATACATGACATAACACAATATTGATAATCTTTTATCATTTTTTTTCCCTTTAATATGCGTTTTACTTTATTGATGAGCGGGTCAATTCATTTAAAATATGGCATACAACAAAAACAGTTAATAATATGAACTTTTGATTTTTTTTCCGTTCATTAAGCGTTTTTTTTTTCTTTCTATAAATAACTTTTTTGAAAGGGGAAAACTTTTTTTTTCTGATAAGTACCAAAATTTTGGTATAACTATATATATTATATATATATTTTTTAAGTTGTTTTCTGCTTACTGAAGTCATTTAAAATTTTAGTTAGCTATAAACATCTTAAAGTTAATTTAATTTCAGAAAAAAAAAATAAAAATATTTCGGCAACGTGGGTGAAGAAATTATTAATAAAAAATAAATCATCAACGAACAATAACCATTTTTAATTGATCCACATCAAAATTTACGCTTAATCAATTTCAGAACAGATAATTATTATCTAATCCATATCTACGTTGAGTTTCAGTACAAGTTCAAATGGAATTGTATGAGTTATTCTTTCATTCCTTATCTCAAACAGTCATAATCCCACTGTGAAATGTTGTATTTTCTTATTCACGTAAGCGAGAAAAAAATATATTTTAAATTAACTAAAGCTCAATATTTGATGATAACCGTATATAACTATATATAGTCAAATCGTTCTTTAATATAAACACAAAATAATAATAATAATAACAACAACAACAAAAACACCCCCAAATATAAACTGAATGGCGATGGTAAATATCAAAAATTAAAATAAATTGAAATTATATGATTGATGAATGGAATGAATGAATGATGTTTACATTTAAATACAAACCAAATCATAATAAATATTGGTAATGAAGGCCATTGAAAATGGGTCATCAATCAATCAGTAAATTACGATTTTTAAGTAATAATAAACTTAAGCAATGTGTCTTTTGTAATTGATATTTCACTAATGTTAACCAGAAATCTTAGAAAAAAAAAATACATATATATAATATATGTATATAGAAATATAGCTTAAGCAAAAAGAATTTTCTTTATACACGCAAGAAAATCTAGTAAATACAGCTATTATTTCACGGAAATGTTTTGTAATCTTGTTGCGGCGATACTTACATTATTTAAAGAAAAAAAAAGCAAAAATTGAAGCTTATTTTTATTTATATTATTTTCTTTGCTGTTGTAGACAAGACAATACCTAATTACCAAACAAAAATCACTTTGAAAAGTAATGTAAATAAATTATATTTAGTTGAAAACAAGATAAGCGTTTGATATGAAAATTTGTACACGATGCTGGTACATATATATTGTGTTTAATGTGAAAATTAAGTGTGAATAAACAAAATATAGCAATAATAACAATATAATTTTCTCAGAAATTAGCGATGTGGGTTATAAATTAAATTAAAATGTTTATCACATTTCAAAATCTAAATGCCTTTTTATTATAGTTTTTCAGTGAATGCATTAAATTTCTATAAAATAAAAATAAAAAAAACTTTACGTACGCATACTTATAAATATACATGAAATGCGGCAATATATGGTCTGTCTACCAGCCTCTACTCTGTCTACGTAACAAATAATTACGAACGTATTAAATAATCAAAATAATAGTTTTGAAGAAAAAAAAAATATACCGAAATTATTCAGTTTACGTGCAATCATTTAGACAAAAACGCCTTTCACCTTCAAAAAATTATATTGTAAATAATAATTCTATGAGCAGAGAAATCAACAAAATATTTTTTTTTTCTTTTTTGGTTGACTCATTCATTCATCGTGCTAATAAAGTGGCTATATTATTTTGTTTACTCACTGGATTTTTATTAATATTTAACAACAGAAAAATACTATAAAACGTTAAATTTTTAAGTCTACACACATAGCAATAAAAACAAAAAACATAATTTGTTTTTCTTTTCATTTTTTTTTTGTTTCGTTTTTTTTAAGTAAATACATTAAGTCTTATCTTTTTAGGGGAAGTTCTTCTTCGCAATGAAAAATAAACAAATCGAACATCGTATTCTATTTTTGTTTTTGCGATAGAACATTTTATTTTTTATTATTATTATTATTATTATTATTTTTTTGAAGTGAATTCTAAAATTGTTCATTTTGTTTTCTACATTAAATTAAAATTGATAAGTGAATCAAAATAATAATGCAGTAAACGACAATGGAAAACATTATTTTGTGTGAATGTATCGACCGCAATATCCGGAACTACGATTACAATTTTGCGGTGAATCTGTACGTTCAATGAAAATATCGTTCATAAATCTTTATTTCATTGGTCTGATGATTACATTCATTCACAATACACAATATGGTCATATTAACTCAGCTCGAACTATAAGTTAAGTACTCTTCTGCGCTGTGTGTCACATAAATTTCTATTATATATTCAATTCAGCATGCAACATTAAATTAATAAATAAATTCATAATTAAGACAAAATGATAAAAAAAAATAGTTAAAAAATAAATAAATAAATGGTGATTAATTAGTGCATAGAGTATAAAAGTAAGCACAAAAGAATAATAAAAAAAAAAAAAGAAATGTTGATTTGAAAAATATAACGTTAAAAACGAGGTCATTTTTTATATATTTTTTTTTTTTTCATTCAACCAACCTTTTATTGTGTATGGGTAATTATGATATCTATTATATGCATACCCGTGATATGTTTAAAAGGCCAATAAAAAAAGAGTGTGCTTATTTTTCTGCAATATCGACAATAATTCAAAAGTAATAGTTTTTCATGTTTTGACTATGTTCACAAATATATACTTGCCATATAATATCATTTTATTTATGGTGGCGTTCATCGAACTTTACTTAGTTACATTAATTATTATTTATTCTAGTTTCACACAAACGTATTTCTATAAATGATATAGAGCTTAATTGCTAAATATAAATTTTATTTTATTTTCATATACTTAAATTATATACGAATTATTATATAGGACAGTAGTACGTGCACTAAGCAGTTATTTTTTAATAAAAACTATATAAAATATAATTAATTATTTATAAATTTGATTGACGTTCGACTTGGTCACATAACTTGAAAGTCACTAGAATTTTTCCTAATATTCTCACGATTTGACATTGATCAAGGACATAACACTTCCATTGTTTTACAATAAATGTATTTTTTTTCTATCGTATATGCAGCGAGGGTGCAAAGGCGCAATAACTATTTTTTTTATCTGAATGAGCAACTTTCTCCAAGAAAGTTTTATATAGTTAATCGTTATCGAAAATAAGTTTAACTCTAATTTATTTAATGTAAAAACAAAGTTTCAGAATAATTTTTAAAAATCTTTTTTGTTGTCTTTCAGTTTAATAATTCTACGGCTGCAACATAACAAATTTATAGAAATTTCCTTCAACAATTATTGGTTAATTTTCTAATTTTATCACTTGGATTATATTACCAACCATGTCTTCAGTGTAAAACATAATATCACTCACGATTGAATGTACTTCACAAGCACTTAATTTAATTATAATAAATAAATAAATAAATACTTTTACACAAATATACATTTAGGAATTTACAGAATGCTTTATTAAATTAAATTTATTTATTTTTATTTATTTATTTTCATTTGTCAGTGTGTGTGTGTGTTTTTTTTTTTATATTTCATAACTTCTCAATGTTTTGACAAGCAAGCAATCTGATAAAATTTAAATTTAACGTTAATAAAAAAATAAACAAAAACTGTGTAATATTGCATTGCTTTGCTATAAGCTATAAGTTTATTCATTATATATTAGATTTTGTGCGAATTAAAAAAAAAAAACAACAACAACAACAACAAAAACAACTAATTGCGTAAAGGTGTAAAACTAAATTTAGAAAATATTATGAAAATTTATTACTTTGATTATTCGTATTCATTTAAAACTATTTTATTTAATTTACGAATAAATAATATTTCTATTTTTTAAATATTTTTAATTTCCGATTCAGATAAGAGCTATTATTGTCGGAATGGATTCTAATTTTATAATTTCATTAATTAAACCAAAATTTACAAATTACTTAACTTTAAATCTGACTTTAATAATTGTCAATGAAATGAAAGAAAGCAATTTTCTTCAAAATTTTGTAGTAGAAAATTTTGCATGATTTCCTCAAAAGCAATCCCTTTAAAATTTCAAAATATGTTTATCAACAAATTATGCTATACGTATATACATTAAAAAGAAAGAAAAAAAAAATCTGAAGTAGATTATCTTAAATACGATACTTACAAGTTGTACTTATAAACACCCTCAGTCTTAAATGAGATTTTATTCACAGTTAGTTAGATATTGTTTTGAAGAAATCAAAAATCAAGTAGGTATTCTTCTTAGTTCCCCTATTCAAACTTCATGAATGGATTTTTTTTTGTTCCAACAGCTCAATACAAAAATATTTATAGATCTCTTCTACAATTACATAATAAATGATTAAAGGGATTCATTTCGGTAACTACAAGTAAAAGCACTTAATTATTCATAAACATAAAATGTTTTCTATAAAGTATCTGATTTTTTATTTAGCAAATCTTTTATTTGATTAATTTTTTGTGAACATTTTTAATTGCGTTTGTTCGCGCGAAAATCTTTTTCTGCAGTAATTAAAACACGCACATATTCCATTTCAAACGTAACTTTTCATAACTAAATACAGATAATTATTTCACTGTTTGTTTATGCTATCTTGACACTTATATTATTTTGGGTCTTGGACAATTTTAAATGTGTATTAAATTATAAATTCCAATACATGTCAATGAATAAAATCATTTTCTTAGATTATTTATTTAAACCAAATGTTCTGAAAAATATGTCTATAAACGTCTGTAAAACATTATGTAATTCACATAATACAAATGTACTGAATAATTTGTTAGTCTATGTAAATAAAAACAATATAAGAATAACAAAAGAAAAACCCAAAAAGAAGCAACAACAAAAAAAAAAATACAGAAAAATAAAAGTAAAATTTAAATTAAAATCTATAATAAACTAACAAACAAGACATATGGAATATGACAGACAACTGTCCCATTCATTGTACATGGTCTGGTATAATGGTATGTGAAATGACCATGGAACGAAAAAAAAAAAATACAAAGCATATTTCATTCGATTGGAGTCACTAGATCATAATGATAATAATGGAAATAATAATAATAATAATAATAATAATAATAATAATAATAATAATAATAACAATAATATGCATGTATACTATTCGTATATATCTACAATCTACATATATATATATATATAATTTTTATTTTTTGTCAATATGGGCTTGATAATTTTATGTTTTGTTTATATAATGTGTTAAATAACCGAGTTAGTAACAAATATTTCAGTACTTCTGCATAATATAATTGTTATGCTTGATTAAGTACTACACATATTTTTGTTTTTTTTTCTTTTTTATATTCAGGTATATTTGGAATTTCCATTTTTTTTTTTTTTTTGTTTATTGACAATAATGGTCAAGTTTATGTATCGCTGATAATAATTACATATATTTCATTTCTTTTGAAAATTTATTTGGGGATTTTAATATAAATATAAATACCTATTTATTCTTAGAAATGACTGAATATGTTTGAATATAGCATTAATATTGAATAGTCATTTCTTCTTATGTACATTTTACACCTTATTTATTATCGAAAAAACAAAGAAATAACTAATCTAATCGAACTATAGTAAAGAAAAGATGCATTTTTAGGTATATGAAATTTATTGATATAGAAACGAATTAGCCAAAATATTCTGAACAGTTTTGATCGTAAAATAAATTTTTAAATAGGTTTTATGATAAAAATGAAACTATAGAACTATAGAACAAATAGATTTTAAATTTTGTTTTCGAACTGCTTTTATTTAATTTAAGCAAAAATAATTTAATAATTTAAAAACAAAACGACGTTACAAAATAAATACATACAAGTCTACAAAGAAATTTTATTTGAAGAAAGATTTTTCGTGCCACTTAAAAGTTAAGACCTTTAGTGATATCCATTTTTTTTTATCATCTATAGGAATTTCTTTGTTGATGTTAATTAAATGATTTCCTCTCAAAGTCACAAAAGACATTAAATTATGGGAATCTATTTATTTAATAACAACTGTTTATTTTTGATAAAAATTGAATGAAATTTGAAAATAAATTTGATTATAAAATGATAAACCGATCTAAGTAAAATCGAATTGTAAATTTTGTTGGTTAAAATTTCAATTAAAGTAGAAATAGATTGAATTTCAAGTGTTTTTTTTTTATTTTCTTTGAAATCTAACCTACGTTTTAAGTTGACCAATAAAATTTAATATGAAATTCTTTAGAATTTAATATAAGATTCTTTAGAATTTCATTTAAATTCTTGTATAAGCTCTAAAATCAAAAGAAGAAAGATAAAAAGAGAGGCATTTTCAATAATTCGTTATAACCCTTTTTCAGAAGCTATTTTCATTTATAGATGCTATATGCTTATAATTTTTATATATAATGCCGATAACCTATCAACCTATTGAAGTCATAACTTCAGTTTCACAGTTCATTTTATGTAAATTTTATTCAATATGACCATTTATTTCCTACAATTTTCTATAAATCATTTAAATATTTATATGCAGCACTGTGGGTCTAACTAATATTCTATATCGAATTTAAAAGACCCACACGTGAACGTGATATGAACGAGAAACATATAAAATAAAAAGAAATCTCTTTTTTAAAATCACATGCGGGAAAAATAATTCTTGTATATACAAAAATTATCTATTCGCATTTAAAAAGAAACACAAAAACGTTTTTATTTTTCGCCATTTTTTTTATTTTTCTTTTCTATTTTAATGTTTTGTTGTTATATATTATAGTAATGTGCTATGTTACTATTTGAAATAAAATTTAATTTACATAATTAAATTAAAGCTATTTTACAAAAATACCTTTGCATGTGATATGATATTGTTTGGTGAATACTATCCAACCACACAATGCCAATGTGCTTGACGTTTCATTGTAATTTTTGTATTTATACAATTTGTGCGAGATATTTTTACACACAAATCTAAAAATAAACATTTGTTAATGTTATAAACGCAGAGCTCGAAAACTATTTTTTTTTCTTTTTTTTTTATGAAATTAGATTAGATATATATGTATGTGGCTTTATTTCTATTATAATGAATAAATAATATAAAAGAAGAAGCATCCAATGGATTGTACTGAAATTAAACGAAATAAATAAAAAACCAAATGACTGAAAAAAAAACCGCATTAATTGTTTATTTATTAAATACCTTGCTTCATTCAACATTATAATGTGTATAGCTCTACTGTTCGGTCAGCATTTCATAGATAAGAAATTGTTACATTACTTATAAATAGATAATTTATTATAATTTTTACATTTTCGTGGATAGAGTGGCCGTTTATATTATTTTTGTTAAAATATACAGCAGCAACAACATTATATTGTATAATAATTAAAAATTTAAATATTAATTGGACAGTTTGCTTCTATAATTTAGTCTTGTAATATTTTTTCGATAAATTATTTTAATTTCAATTAGCGGCTACCTAAAAACCAAAAAAAATAAAATATATATACACTTTTTTCATTTCTTTTTTGTTTTTTTTGTGTATTTCAAATTTTTTTTTGTTTTTTTTTCTCTTCAAATTATATAAAATGGGTCTTTAAGTAATTAAAAAGTTTTTATGGCGTTCGACGATTATTTTATAAATACAATGGTATTATGAATTTAATATGAAGTGTTATGTACTCAAATGGCGCATATGAAATTCGTTACATGATTCAAAAAAAAATAATAAAATAAAATATATTTTATATAAGTGACAAGCAATGTAATCTAATTTTGTTTTTTACTTTTTGTTTTTTTTTTTTTATTGAAAATTAAATATTTTGTAAGTCTTTCACTTTTTTGTTTTTCATAATTTTGTTTCAAATTAAAAGTTTTCAGACTGCGTGCGCGTAATTAGTACATATTAGAAGCATTTTTAGGCGATTTTTACGATATTGCTCGTAATTAAAAATTATAATTATTTCACCATATTTATTCAATTAAATCTTACAATTTCTTGATATAATATTTAAAATATCTTTCTGTTTGTTGAGTAACACCAACAGTTTATAAACCATATCAAATAGTACAAATAAGTGGTTTAATGAGGCATTACCGCATATTATGATAAAAAGGTTCTATTTTCATATTAAGTGTAGCATCTCTCGAATCAAAGGGACCAGTTGGTGATAATTGTTTTATTATAAATAAGGTCTGAAGTATTCATTTTTGTATTTAAAGTTAAGCCATTTTGGGACAATTATTATATTATTTTGAGCAGTCTCATTTTACGTGCAAATCCCTTCTGGCTAATAATTAAAATAGCCAGTTAAACTTGTTCTTAATACCTATTAAATGTTATTTATTATATTTATATTTACAATAAAAAACAAGTTGACTAACGGAAACTGTATTAATCTGTTTTAATAAAAGGTCAACAACAATGAAAACAATGTCTATACTAAAACCTAAATAAAAAAAAAACAAAACAAAAACTAATAACTTAGTTCAACAAAACCAAAAAAAAAAAGTCATGTTTAAAATATGTTATTATGGTAAATATAGGATATATATGGTGTTTTGTAAAGCAACTTCCTTGAAAAGTTTTTGTTTAAAATATCTTTAATTTCAATCTATGAAAATAGTCGTTCACAGGTCCATAGATGATTGAAATAGAATTAAAACATTTATTTTTCTTTTTATTGTATTTGCATTTTACCCAATTATAGATATTTTTTTTGAATATACATGAACGTTTTGTAGTCCATTATGACGCATATAATTATCCAACCGCCATCAAGTACACATAAACGAATCATATTCATATACTGATGAATTCAGCTCATGTATTTTATTATGGTTAAAGAACAAAATTATTATATGTATTTGAAAAAAATTGTTAAGAGGCTGTACCTCGTATTTGGAATTTGGTTCCAAATGTTAATATTGAGTTAAATCAAAGAATTAATATGGATTAAATATATGATTATTATTTTTTTTTGTAATTCCTGAACATTTCAGTTTTAAGGTTAAGTATTTTAGTTATATACATTATTTATATATATATATATTTTGTATATATATTTTTTTTTAATTAAGCGCCAATTAATTTGCAAGATACGTAATTAATTTCGGTTAAAAAATTTGACACATCAAATCCATAATATTATTAGTGATATCCGGTTTAATTTTGTGTATTAAAACTAATATAAATAATAAATAAACACACAAACTCGAATTTTATATAAATTATTATCTTTTAATAATCTCACCTGTAATAAGCATAATAAAATAATTAATAAACAAGTAGGTGGCAGATATTTATATTTGTTTGTGTGGTTTTAAAAATGCTTTTATATACAGCAACACAATAACAGAAATAAGTATTAAACAAAACAGAGAAGCAAAATAATCATAATGATAGACACAATAAACGAATAATACAAAAACAAATATGTTTAATAAGTGAGCACGACATCATGTTGAGTTGTAAACAAACAAATCACAAATCAGATATGTAAATTCATATTTAACATTTCACAAAAAAAAAAGAAAAAAAATCGATTGGTTTTTTTTTTTTTTCATCTCAAGACACATTATTCAGGTGTGTAAACCTATAACGACATAAATTTAATATCAGCTCATAAATAAATTTCAAAATATATATTGTCTGTCTTAAATATATTAACCTTATACAGGGGAATTTGATGAATTCTACTTATGCACACCAATATAAATCTTAATCTTAAAATATGATTTTAAAAAAAAAAAAACTTATCATTTCAAAACAGCAGAGTCAAATCAACAACGTTTTGCATGTTTTGGTGCAATTATAAATATTAGTAATAGCAAAATATGCAAGATAATATGTATACAAAAATAGTTTACCACCATCAAGGGCTAAACGCATTGTCGCAAAAAGTCTATTGTGCGTTAACTTTTTTCTCTTAAGGTCATGTAATTAAAAAAAAAAAAAATTGTTAAATGGAAATAAAAATAATAGTTACAATTAAATTGTAATATATATGACCCCGTACCCGTGCACGATACAGTCGACGTATTCTTTTGTGTTTGAAAAATATTCAAATTGCAAAACAATAACTTCATATTCACATTTGTGACATGTGTGCGTTTTTTTTTTTTGATTTTTTAACCCTGCCTCCGAAGCTTTAACAATTGTTTTAATTTTTAATTATAATTCTTTTTGTCGAACATTAAAAATAAACAATGCTCATTATTTTTGGAATATTAGACAAATTTTAATGCGTATATCACGCAGCAGTTACTATAATTTTATTTCTTGATAAATCAAAGAAATTAACACACAAATACTGTTATACACATTATGCAAAAATAAATATGAAATTTGTGAGAAATTAATTTTAAATTATAGTTTGAGCTAAATGCCTGTACAAATAAGATATTTTGATCATGACATATAAGTTATTGAATACAATAAAAACAATATAAAATGTATGACAATCGGAGAAAATAAAAGCGAAAAAACAAGAAAACCATTAAACAAACAAGAGGACTCATATAGATCAAGCAGATATTCAAATAAGGAAAAAGTTTATGTTATCATTCTCGAGAAAAAATCATTTTCTGTATCCTTGCACACATTCTAAGATAAGGAACTTATTCTTCTTTATTGGTTCGTATTTAAATAATTATTATTATTTCGTGATAAGAGAATTTATTCTCGGTCATTCGTATATTCAATACAAAAGTGAAATTTTTAAAAATAAACAGAAACAACTGCTATTTTTGCATAAATATTATATATGTATATTATAAACAAAAATATTTAGCCCAACAGCCGATAACAAAATATTTTGTTTGTTTTTGTTTTTTTTTTGTTTTTTTTTTTTTTTTAGCTAAAAGACTATAAAAATGTTTTTCATGACAGTATTGTATATTTTAACTATTTTATTTAATAACTTATTGGTTTTTTTTTATGATATATTTTAATTATAGACCAAAATTTTGAGTATAGATGGTTTTTCCGGTTTAATTTTTTTAAGTATCCATTTACATTTTAATAGAAAATTATTTAAATTTTCATGAGTTTACTGGAATTGACAACTGAACTTTTATATATAATTTTACATTAAAAATATATTTTTATTAATAGGATGCTGAACTATAAAAATAAATTACCAGAAATTGTTAAAATGAAAGTTTCAAGAGGTTTAAAGTTAAATTAAACAATGTTTAAAAAACAAATTATCACATTCTCTGTATGTGTACCAAATCAATAATGATCTCAAAATTCAATTAAATTAAATTTAATTGAATTCCAATATGCAATGTTCACATACATTTTACATATAATCTTATAATATACATCTATCTTATAGTCCATGAATTATTGTATATAAATATAATAAGCTAATGAATATTTATAATTTAAAGATAATCTATTTGAAAAACTGTCACTATAATATTTCCAATAAATAATAAGCATTTTAAAAGAAAGCAATAAGAAAATATGTCACATTAAATTGTAAACAACTTCCATTTAGTTTGAATCATTCGTGTCCTTGATTAAAAATATGAAATTATAAAATCAGTAGAACAACTTAAATAAACAAAAAAAAAATAAAAAAAATACACCGCAAATATTGTATAACATAATATGCCAAGCATTGTACTAAACAAATTTTAAGCAAATTATTTCTGAGAAATTGAAATCATGGCTGAGAAGATATTATAATACGTTTCTGTTTATAATATAGCAAAAATTACTTATAATATATGCAAACAAATATTTGTTGTACGTCGACAATTTTACAATTTTTGAGTTTATATAATTTACACTATAATTCGATTCTATGAATTTTAGAAAATGTATAAATTTTCGTTTGAACGCTGAATATTCCTATCTAATAAAATATAGGTGATGAGAAACATACCATCAGTATATCTATAAATTATTATTGTTGACATTGTGTTTTTGTTACCCACATCAGATCTAATTGTAATTATGCGAGATATTTTTTGTTGTTTGAATGGAAAATTATTTTCTCCATAAAATGCGAATGATGCCGCATTGGATCCTCTTGTGGTTATGCATTATCAGAATTCGTAAAAATAATGTTTTAAATCAAAAATAAATACAGTGTGGTTGGATAAGTTGTAATCATTTTATCTGTGTTAATAGTAAATTTATTATTATAATGAATTTATCAATTGAAATATTGAAAATCAAATTAAAATCAAAAACACTCTTAAGGTTTTTTGATGGTGTTGATTTTCATTGCATTTCAACACTAATTGATCACCACCAATAATTATTTAATAGAATTTTATTGGTTTTTATGTGTATTTTATTTATTCTTATTCTGTAAGTCGAAAATGCTAACAAAATACATTTCTATTATTAAATAAATTTTATGTGAAAATATTAATTTAATATCAGACTAAACTATTTAATCGCAGCTACTGAGTAGATATCTATAAATTACCGTAAAAGTCACAACGTGTACAATATTATGAATTATTATTATTATTTTTTTTTTTATTTGTAAATAAACATACTTCAGCGCACCAACCAACTACAATATTTATTCGCATTTCTGACCCAGAATTCAATGTTATGAAAGTATAAAATTGATATAAAGCTTGAAAATGAATTCATTTAATATATATGTAGTGTATATTATATTATATATTTATAAATCATACTCGTATATGCCGACTAATAAAACTATAGTAATTTAATAACTAATAAGCAATTTAATGTAATTGTTGATCGATTAATATATTGCATTTTTTTTTTTTAATTTTTACTTTACTTTTTATAAGTATGTAATTACTTGTAGGTTGTAGGTATCTTAAATTCTTTCTTGGTCTATTAAAAATATGGAACCTATAATGCACTTAAATAACTTAATAAATCAATTCAAGCGATATAGCCAAAGGAGCCGGTTAGAATGAGAGCGGTGTAACTTACTTTCACATTTTAATGCAAATTATCGTAACTGTATTAATACGTGCAATGTACTTACGATATTTTGCATTAAAATTGCAATGTAACTTACACCACTCTCATTCTCAGCGGCTCAAATATTGAAAGTATTATTAACATTGAATACATGAATTGAAACTCTAAACACTGATATAAAAATGTAATCTTTTATTAATACATTCCATTGTGAACGATATTTATTTGTCTATATTCCTTTTTATTAGTTTGAACTAGGGATTTAAGGGAACAGCAATTTTACATTTTGACAGAATTAGAAATCTTGGCATCTATCGAGTCCGCAATTGCAACATTTCTTTTTTTAATCTTTTTTTGATTTCACATAGCCTAAATATATTGAATGTAGGACTTTATATTGGTATTGTTAATTTTCAATTCAGGTGTTCAAATCTCAATTAGTAATCTCATAAATGTCTAGCATAAACAGTATTCAATTGATAATTTATATGCATAATATCGTATGTAATAAGTCGTGTATAACAAATGGAAATATTAGTTATACACTGTGTTCAACATTGAAGAAATTCTATTTTTATTCTAAATTTAAAATACACAATTTTTTGATTTGTTTATTTTTAAATACTAAGTACTATAGTATCTATATTCCAAATTGCATTAAATAGAATATCCTATTGTTATATAATATTTTACTCAAAACAAATATTAAATATCTGAAGTACGACTTAACCTGTTTTTGTGTTCAGTAAATACTCGAACAATAAAATATTATTTAAAATCATATGAAACCATTTAATAGCAAACAATATTCCCAGAAAATAAAAATTAAACTTGAAACAGCATAACTACGTTGATCTTGATATTGATTTTATTTGCATGTACATTTTTTCTATTTATTATCTGTTTTATTTAATAAGCATTTTGTTTTTTATGAATTTGGATCTTATATAAATATAAATATAAAAAAAAAATACCCGAGGGCGCAATATGTTTAAGGGCTGCCATAGTGTATTATTATTAATATATGAGTAACGCCATAAATATTATTCATGATAATAATGGTAATCTTTTAAAAATATTAGCGGATGTTTCAAAACTATTTCTGATATACCTGAATTGGAAGTAATTAAAAAAATTTGCTATCCAACAAATTATGTTATTTCTAGATGCATCTTATTTTTAGATGACTTTCATTCTATATTCTGATGATATAATTTAATAGTGAATAATAAATCCAAATGATATTATGAAAATATTCACTGTCCTTGAGGCAAAAGAGAATTTCTATATAATCACAAAATATACAAAAATTATAAAAATCAAACATCACTCAGGGTGAAGACACCAACTTCAAATATCCACTACAAATATTATATCTATAAATAAAATGAAGTGTTAACCATTTTCTTCTATTCATCCATGAAAAATAATGTGTTAATAGACCTGTACTTATAATATTAAGTAGAATGAAATATAAATAATAAATATATTTTCTTTCTGGTTTTCAAGTGTTATTGATCTTCTCACCCACATTTATGTAATATTGAATAATACTGCGAACCGTATTTTATATTATATTATATTTCATTTTTTTTTGTTTGTCTGTATATGTGTGTTATTGTATCATTTAAAATATTAAATAACAAATTTTAAATGTAGAAAGTAATATAATAACTGTCCTTGACATAAAATATATAACATTTACTTTGTTGTTTTTTTTTTTTTTTTATTTGAAATCTTTTAAACTTAACTAACAAGTCCATCAACAACTGGTTCATGTTAATAGTTTTACTAAACATTTATGTATTTAAATGATTACTTTAATATTGAAATATGCACCGTGTATGCTATTTTTATATATTCTTTTTACCTTTTCGATAAATTTTAAGTGGGCGTTTTACAATACACCAATAAATATTGTTGCTGTTCTGTTGTTTTTTTTTTTAAACTGTTACGAGACAATTGCATTTAATATATTTTGCGGTATTACTTACCATTTGAATTTACGATATATTTTGATTGATTGTTGTGTTGTTTGAAAAAAAAACGAAATAATTATCAATAAATATAGTGATGGCGAATAAATGGGTATACAATATTTTTTATTCTATAATATGTAATAAAATATGTTTTAGATTTTATGCTTTATAAGTGCATTTTGAATAGACTAGAAAATATTTATTTTTTTTTCGACAGGTGCTATTTATTTTTATATGGTTTAATATAATTTTTGTACGCTATTGAAAACGAAAAATATTTTTGAAGAGATTTTTTTTTTTTTTTTTTAAAACTGATGCCCCTAAATTTATTTATTTATTCTCTCATTCTATTTGGCATATAAATCGAAACTACCTATTTCTAATTTTTTTTTTTTGCTTTTTTTATGAAATTTCTAGAAAAACTATATTCACATTATGCATAAACGACTTTCTAAATGCATATTGTCACCGTGCACTACTTACATTTATTCTATAGAACATGAATTATAGAAATCTATGAACGATAAATTAATTGAACTTTGAAATTGTTCAATTCGTAGACTTTTTTTTCTTCTTTTAAATAATGTACTTTTTAAGTGGGCATTTAAAAATTTAATCATTTTAAGTAAATTTCATGATTTTAAAATTTAGATTATTGCAGTGCTTAAGAAATGTTTCGATTGATATATAACTGAAATGCGGTGTATTTGGTGAAATACAATCAGATATATTTAGTGCAAAATATTCAATAAAAATATTTAGATATCGGTCATTTATATTCAAATACTGTACTTTCTGAATATATATTTGCAATAAAAATAACTTCACTCTATGATTTTATTTAAAAAAAAATTTCATGTCCGTCACCATAAAATTATGTTTTTTTTCTTCTTTCTTTCTATTTTTTTCTTTTCGTTTACATTTCTTCATGCCTTTATATTTTATACTATATTAAAAACAAACAAATTATAAATACGAGCTAACTATTTATCATTTTATATTTCAGTTAACAATTTTAATAATTACTTAACTTTCACATAACCGGAACAAAAATCCTATTTTATACTTTAACTTATCTATTATTAGCGCTCTATCATTTTGTTAAAAATTATCGTGTATTTGTTAATTGGAAATTAAAAACCGGTAGAGAAGACGTCATCGCATATATGGGCATTTGATAAAGAAAGAAAGAAAGAAAGAAAGAAAAAAATATTAATAATAATATATGCCTACGTGAGATATTGGTTTTGAAAACACATGAAATTTTATAGTCAAATACATGATGTGAAATGAAGATTGATTTTTAAAATTAAATGAAATACATTTTTTTTTTATTTATTTATTTATTTTAAATTGATTTTTTTCTTTAATGAAATGCGTACTAAATATATTGCATTGAAATTGAATTTTTATAATGAATAATAAAGGTAGGGTGTTTGCGTAGGTATTTAAATTTTGATAAGTGCGCATGGATAATGGAATGCAATTTTGATGGCAAGATAACAACGTCGTTATCAATTTCAAATGTAATTCAGATAGTTATGAAATAATGATATAAAAAAAAAAACAGAAGATATATGTGTTCAAGATAAGGACCGGGAATGTTATGAATTTTAACATTTTTGCAAATCAATCAGTCAAATTAAGCTTCATTTTAATTAATTATTTAATGTCTAAAATATTTTTTTTTTTTTTGAATGATTGATATAAAACCGTTATGTTATCTTTTTATTTGATTCTAATTAAAAATAATTCTGATTGTGTACTTGAATAACAAACATGTTAGAAAGTTGTCATATGATTAGCATTGATTTCAACTTGAAATTATTAGTTCTAGAATTTTATAGAATTTTCTGTTTCTGCATTTTTTTTTTTAATCGACTTCAATGCGTATATTTGTTAGTCAATAAGTAGTATTTTTTAAAACAATTCATTTTAATAAACCGTTTTATCGCATCCAGATGATGCTGAAAACAAATTGCACTAAAAACAGAATAGATGCCGTTTATCTTACTGTCGTAACCTATCATTGGTTTATATGTTTGTTAAAAAGTGTACGGTATTTTATTTCGAGCAAGATTTTATATACCTACAAGTCTGCAGTTATAGATAGAAATATAAAATATTATTATTACTTATTCACATTAACACGAAAGTATGTTTAAAGAATTTAATATGATTTTTATTAATAATTTTATGGTTGCTTTACAGAAATTCAAATGTAAACAGCAAAAGCACATGTTATTGATGTTTATGCTAAAATTAATAATAAATATTAAATAATAACACAATCATATTATTATATATTCAGAAAACGTGCGTAACAAATATTTACCAGTAGTGTTAAATATTAGTTGGATTTTATGTTATTACCTTCGTCTACACACTGCACTTACATAATAAAAGATTTATTTTAATATTCTTATTATTGAATTGACCACACACACACACATTCAATATTTATATACATAGACATACGTATATATTATTAATAGGATTTAATATTTGCTATATGTAAAATGCATATTGATCAATTTATGTTTAGATATACACAAACTAAATATTGTAATTGTTGGTTTATTTTTCTTTTTTTTATTTATAATCTATAAATCATTTATATTATTACATTGATTCTGGTTTATTACATGCATAATAATGTTCTTTACATAAAATATTAATTTGAAGGATGTTAAAATTATTAATTAACGTTAGTTCAAAGTTTCATTTAATCCATATTAGTAAATATTTTAATAATATTTAAAATATTGACCTAATATTGAATTAATCTAGTCGCTTAACAGAGTAGCAAATTTGGTATACACAGACACACTCGATACAAGATTTACTAAATATTTATGTAACAATTATGATTAGGGTGCTTATAACAAACTGGGTAACTAGACCTACACTTATAAGCAAATATAACTATCCATATGGTAATGAGAAATATATTAAAATTCGATAATTTGAAATTGAGCGATTGTAAAAATGAATTACTATTAAATTTAATTCGAATAAAAAAAAATCAAGGTCGTTTTCGTTTTATCTAGATGTTAATTGATCCGCAGCCAAGTTATGTAAAATGAAAGCATAAGTTTATCATAATTATTCAAGAAAAATACGTGTGGTGGTGGTGTCTAGTGTTATTAAATTTTATTTTAATCTTTATTAATTTATTATTAAAGTTTTTTTTTTTGCCTTTGTATTTTATAATAATTATTTGTTTAAATAAATCTGGCGTAGGTTGGGTAGAAGTTGTTTAGGTAATTATAAAAGAACTATGCAAAATCCATTCTATTCAATATTAATAAATCTGCGATTATTAATTATTTTATTCAAATTATATTTCATAAGCTTGTTAAATTTAATTGCTATTATCAATTTTTTTTGTTTTTGTTTTTGTTTTATTATTAATAAATAAATTATTACATCGTTATTTAACGCCTTTACCACCTTCATAATCGAGTTTTCATAATTAAATATTTATGGTAATTTCTAGAATTTTCCTATGCATAAGGTTTAGGGTTTTTGTGGTTGTTTTATTGATAGTCTTTCGTTGGAGTTCGATCTCTGTGCGTTAATTAACGAAAGTTATTTGATAGTTTTTGGGAAGTGTATAAAAGCACCGTATAGAATGTATTCTATATGAATATATATAATTATATATTTAATTCATTTTAATTTTAAAATATCTGTAATTTATTTTGTCAATAAAGACCAAAACTTTGGACGACTCACACAAAAAAATTTGTTTTATAAAATAAATAAAACAGAAAAAGCCAGTCATCGTGACAATATATTTATTTCGTAAAATTTTGTGTTGTTTGTTTTATTTTTCTATATATGACCTATCGGTCCAATTCGATATTTTATACTTAATCGCGACTAAAAGCGTATAAAGTGGTATTTTTATAGAATAAATAAAAAAAAAAAACAAAATGTAAAATTTAGGTCACAGATAAATACAGTTTTGTTGAAAAGGGCTATGCAATATGTGAACAAATGAAAAAATTCCTGCAAATCCATATTGACCACGTTTCGTTCTAAGAATGAATAAATTTTTTTCATGAAATTTTAAACGTAATTTTGATCGTTTTGTGGCTTCAAATAAAATTGTGTACGTATTTTGAAATACATAAAAGATAATAAACCTATTAGTTTTTTATCGATTTTTTTCTTATCTTTTCATAAAACAATGGAATTTTATCAGGAATAATTAATCAAGGTCGGAAACTTGATGTTGATGACATTTTATTTACCCTCTTTATCAGCTAGCTGTTTAGTCTTTTCGTCAATTTAACCACGTAGATATAAAAAGCTTTAGTCAAAGTATTTTTGTTTGTTGAATATCAGGTCAGGTTAAAAGGCTGCATGAATATTTTATAATATTTGATTTTTAAATTGGATAATAATTATTTCGCAATCATTAGCATTAAAATATTTACTCTGCTTACATTTGTAAATGCGCAAAAATATGAAATCATATTAATTATTTAATAATAAAATATACTAATTTTTATTCTGTTTTCTTTTCATTTTCAGTGCGGGACTTTAAAGGTACCCGATTCTTATAGACGCTCATCATCAGCAATGGACACTTTACAAGTAGATGATGGTTTTCATTCTGACGGCGGCTCTGTTACACCACCACCAAGTCCAAGTTCATCAGGCAGTTCAGTATCATCAACATCAGATCATGGTTCACTTGAAAAAGTTGATTCTGGAGCTCAACGTTTAGCTGTATTATCATTTGAACAATGCCGTAAATTAAATGATGTTATGGACGATGTTGTTGCAATACATGGACGCGGAAATTTTCCCACATTGGAAGTGAAATTAAAGGATTTGGTAACATTAGTTAGAAAAAAATTAGAATTAGATGTTGCGTCCGGTGGTGGTGGTGTATTGGTTAAAGATATTCGATTAAATGGAGGCGCTGCTAGTCATGTTTTGGCCTCTGAACCACAATTATATAACGACTTAGATCTCATATTTGGTATTGAGTTTAGTTCCGGACGCCATTATGATCGTGTTAAAACAGCTGTTTTAAATACATTATTTGATTTGTTACCGGAGGGTGTATCACGTCGACGAATCACACCATGTTCCTTAAAAGAAGCATATGTAGGCAAAATGGTTAAAGTTAATAATAATAATGATGGTGATCGATGGAGTCTAATATCATTGGGCAATTCACCTGGTCACAAAAATGTAGAACTCAAATTTGTCGATACAATGCGACGTCAATTTGAGTTTAGTGTTGATTCATTTCAAATTGTATTAGACTCATTATTATTGTTTTATGATTGTGCTGCATTACCGATCTCGGAAAATTTCTATCCAACGGTTGTTGGTGAATCCGTCTATGGTGATTTTCAAGAAGCTTTATATCACTTACAAAAGAAATTGATCTCAACACGACAACCAGAAGAGATTCGTGGCGGTGGTTTACTTAAATACTGCAATCTCCTGGTCCGAAATTATCGACCGGTTGATCATAATCGAATCAAAACCTTAGAACGTTATATGTGTTCAAGGTTTTTTATTGATTTTCCGGATATATCTACGCAAACAGTGAAACTCGAAGCCTATTTGCGTAATCATTTTTGGGGAGTTGATGAAGAGCCACTGCAGTATCAGTACCTGATGCATTTACGTGATGTTGTTGAAACATCCACGGTTTGTTTAATGGGACATGAACGTCGTCAAACCTTATTACTTATCGAAACATTAGCAATGCAAGTATATTATCGTGAGCAACAAAAACAGCAGCAAATTCATCAACATTTACAACAGCAACAACAGCAGCAACAACAACAACAGATGCTCCAACAACAACAGCAGCAACATCAACATCAATTGCAACATCAACAAAATCATCAGCAACCAATTACATTACAACCACAACCTGGTGGTTATATAATAAATGGTGTTTACTACGCTCCTGTGATCCCAACGACATATTGTACATGTAATTCAACGTGGATCACAACATGATCAATTATACCGCCAACATCAGGTTTGGTACAATACTTTCCTTCCTCTGATGATGAACCGCCACCATCAGAAATTTTATTTAATTTTTCTAGTTGATAATTTTTTTTTTATTATTCTACATTTTCTGATAATGATATTTCTTCTTAAAATCCAACAACTCAATATTGAATGAAGAAATTGCGTTTAATAGAATATAGAGAACAAAAATAATAAATTATGTAATATTTTTTTAAAATTAAATATGCTGAAAATTTTAATAATAATAAGATGTCTTAAATACCCACAAAGTAAAAATATAAAAAAAAAATACAAAAATACAAAAAAAAAAATACAAAAAATACAAAAAGTAAAAAAAAGTTTAAAAATATTATATTATAAATTATAATTACTAATTACTAAATGTTTTTAAGTGATACATTTTTAATGAAATTGAAAAATAGTTCAGTAATTTGAAATCATAAAAATAATTTTTAAGAAATATTAAAATGAAAAAAATATGAAAAAGTCAAAAAAAAAGTGCGGAAGCCTAATCAAAAGAAAACTACTTATTAAAAAAAATTAAAGAAACAAAAAAAAAAAAAAATAAATAAAAATGTATAAGAAAATGCCATGCCGCCAAGTTTTTATATACAACTTTAAAAATTTATATATATGTATATCTATTTAAATTTAATGAATAGAAAAAAAAGAAGAAGAAGAATAAAATAATAATTATTATAGATTTATAAAGTAATTAATAAATAAAAAGAAATGAATTTATTCTAGCAATAAATAAAATATAATATAAATAACGAGTTTGTAATCGTCATCATCATAATGATAATTATAAAAAGAAAATTTATGTATATGTTACGGCTGTTTCATCATTATATAAGTGTTTTGTGCATATTATAAATATATAGAATAATGTCTAAAGTATATTTTAAATAATGAATATAGAAAATCTTCTTATATGTTAAATGATTGAAATCAAAGCGTGATTATGTTTATTTAAGGTACATGTTTAAATGTTCAATTGTTGTACATTGTGTATGACTACATAGACAGACAGAGACACACAACACACACCACACAAATACACAGAGAAATAGAGAAAAATAATCAAATCCATAAAAATAAATACATTATATTATATTATATCGTATGTAAAACTATAAAAAGTATAATAAACAAATAAATAAAAAAAAAAAAAGAAATAAAGAAATATTTATAAATATACGTATAAGATGATTATTGTATATTTATATTATAATTACTTATTAAAGGAAATAAAATGTTTGAAATGGAGAAAATACTTTTAAGATTGTATTTAATAAAATAATAATAACAATACCTAATAATAATTATAATAATAATATAATTCATAACAAAAAGTTATATTCAAATAGCCAATAAATTACCAAGGTTATAAAATTTAATTTAAAGGTTGATTTTCTTCTTTTTTTTCTTTCATGTATTGTTATTGCAATAATATTATTATTATTATTATTATTTTTTTAAACAATATTTCAATTTTGCTTAAGAAACATTTACGTATTTATATTTTTGCTGTGTACTTATATTTTAAGCCAAATTACGCAACGTGGTGAATTACATTATTTCTACGTGTTCAAATTGGAATCTACGTCACTATAGATTTTGATGCAATACTTATTTTTATTTTTTTTTTATTCAAACATTATGACCATGTGTATTTTACTTATCCTCCAAGGTGTTCAAATAAAATGTTTCAAATGCCAATATTTTATATTGGCGTGTCATTCATTGCAACCACCTATTTCAGTAAGTATCGCTTTCGGTTTAACAATTACAATAATATGTATAGTTTTCTGGAAATGTAATTTAAATAATTTTAACGTGCATATTACTCTTTTCTTCTTTTTATTTTTAAGTGAATCGAAACATAAATTTAGTTTTCCGTTTTTCTGAAATATTTTGTGACGTTGATCTGTTTAAATCTTCATAGATTAATTGGATATTTATTAAGAAATTATATGTATTCAGATATGCTAGAAATAAGGTTTTAAAAGGATAGTTCTAATGAAATATATAACAGAAATGCATACAAAAAAAATTCAGCACATTTTTGCCAGAAATAGTTATATGTATAAATATATATATTTTTTTTTTCATTGTATTGTTAATTGTGCTTTATTTCCATTATAAATTTTAAATTATCAGCTGTTATTTCTTCCTTATGCAATTCGTAATAGTAATCTTTTAACGAGTTCATAATCTATCTTTATAAACATATGTAAAATTCCTAAATTACCTCAACTGTATTAACATTGTAAGAAATCATATACAAAACAAACAGATAACAAACTTTATGAATATTTGATCTACATAAATTTTAAGCAATTTTCATTTTTATATGCTCCTTTTATTATCTTAGATCTTAGATATTAGATTATATATTATTTTGATATGTTGAATGTATAACGAAAGATATATACTAACATTAAACTCGTTTTATTTTCCAAAATCAATAAATAATAATTTGTTTTTATTTTGCTATTATTTTTGTTTAATATGTATTATTATGTTGCATTTTGCTTATATCTAAAAAAAACAAAATTTCAGGTTTATTGCTTAATAGGAAAAAAAAAGTACATCGTTTTATTGCTTTGTGGGAACATTACGTTTTATTGCATATCGTGTAATCATAATAATATTTATATAATAAAATAATAAAATAAAATTTAAAAAATAATATTATGATAATAATAATAAACACCCTGCCATTAATTACATTCTCCGTGTTTTGCGTACACTTAAAATAAAAAAGAATATAAAAAGAAAATAAATGTTCTAACACGTCAGTCAATGCTCTTGGGTGCTAACGCAGCACCTTTCATAATTTCTATAAATTATGCAAAATACGATATGAATGAACAAAATCACTTTTATCGTACATGCATTATTTTTATTACTGATGTAGAATGTTTTTCTATATTTCAATAGGATAATTTACTTGTCCATATCCAACATACGATAAATACATATATAATCATACTGCAAACACAGTACAGAATTATATATATAAATAAGATTTATGAATGTGCAGTGTTTAAGGCAAATATACGCATAATAACTTTTAAAGTAATATAATTTAACTACAAAGTAAAATTTATTATATATATATATATATATAAATATAAAAAAAAAAAAATATTCATTCATTAATAATAAATGGTTCGGATGTCTCTTAGACAATTTTACTTATACGTGCAAAGTGCACTTGATGCTTATATAACTTTGTCTTTTTTTTTTCTTTTTTAAATTAATACTATAATCTTATCGCGGTCTGTAACCTCTGTAAATGTGCACTGCTAGGTATATACAATACATGTGTAAATTGATAATATAGAAACGGGAATTAATGATTTGATAATTTTATTTTTTCTTCTTATTAAATTAATTTGTTATAATTGAAATTAATATGACACCAACGAAATAACACACTAAGTTTTTGCTGATTTCAACAAATAAAAAAAATTAAATAATTTACATTTGATATTTGTTTATTTTTAATAGAAATGTCTTTTTCAACATTAATTAATTGATCATTTAACACATCTTTAAGTCGCTGATATATTGAAATTATTAACCATTGATTATAAAAATCCTTAAATGATCAGAGTTTTTTAATTCCAAATCTTAATTTCTTGTCAGGAACAACAATCATTCTCATGATTGGATCTATGTCACGTTCATTCAACATTTTAATTTCAAAATTGCACAAAATTTTTGATAGAATCACGTGCATCTGAGTGTTAGCTATTTTTTGGCCAATACAATTTCGAGCACCCAAAGCATATGGAAGTGAGCTTTGTGACCGATTAACATATTTTAATGAACCAGTAGTTGGATCTCGATTCCATCGCCATGGTAAAAATTGGTTTGGTTCGGGAAAACTATTTTCATCACGTCCAGCACTATACATAGAAATGAGCACCAATGAGTATTTATCCACTTTAAAGTTACTCAAAACAGCATCCTTTCCCAGAATTCTTCCAACAAATGTGGCCACCGGAAACATTCTTAAAGCTTCTCTGACCGTTCCTCGAATTAAAGGTGTTTCTAATGGCATTTCACAATTTTTTACATTAGCCTGGATTTCGTCTCGTATTTGATTTTGCATTGAAATATCTTTGGACAGTAGATACAATGCCCACTGTGTTGAAAATGCGGTCGTGTCACCAGCAGCAATAATTAAATCAACAAAAATTCTATTAATCATATCATCATTAATACCAAGCTCTTGCATTTCTTTTAAAAGACCATCAGGTGCAACATTTCGAATACCGTGTTCTGTAATGTAACTAGCAACTTTTAATGTTTCCGTAACACTATTCTCGAATTTGCTCCAAGATTTTAAATGAAGCTTTCTGGCTAGATCTGGTGATATCGACATCAGTGGTACAGTATCTTCAAAAACATTTTGCACAGTTTTTGAGAAATTATCAATAACTGGCCGGAGGTCGCTAATTATTTTTTCAGATGCACTTCCAAACATAATTCCAATTAAAACTTTAATCGACCAATGATATAGTGTTGTTAAAATATTTTCAATTTCGATAAAATCACTGTTACTATTTGAACGTAAAACCAAATCATTCCATTCATTAATTATCTGGTTTGATGTACCATCTATAGCGGTAAAAAATCGATTATCATTTCTTAATAGTAATGGTGTCATCATTTTCCTAGTTTCCAGCCACTCTTCGTCGTCCATAAAAAATAGTCCTCGCTTACAATTATGAATGCGATTATACAGAGTCCATGCCTCTGGTAATGGATGCTTTGGATATTTTCCTTCATACAAAAATAATTCTCTCATTAAATCTGGTGACATAATAAAAACAGCTTCAATTGGTCCCAATGGCTCACGAAATATCGGTCCCAATTGTTTGTGTCGTTTATCAATAAATTCATGAAATTTATTCCATGAGCCTGACATCATAAAATCCAATTTCGTACCAAAAAATGGTAAACGTTTTGCTGCCGGTATTTCATTAAATGATAAACATTTTTTTGTCTTATCATCATCATTATTTGACTTGTTGCCTATGTCATTCGTAGAATTGCTATTATTATTATGGCTGATATCATTATGAGGTGAAACGTGTTTACAACCACTGCTCAGAAAACGAATAAAAAAAACTTCATTTTGTTGTTGGTGATTTTGATGTTTTCTGGCAGCATAATGAAACTGATGGAAAATCCGATGATAAATCATTTTGCTGTTTTATATTTTAAATATTTTTTTGTAATTCAAAACTAAATTGGTATTTATTATTATTTAAATATTTTTTAATTGGCACAAGCCCACAATAACAACAAATTTTGTATATTTTATTGTTATTATTATTATTATTATTATTATTATTATAATATTATTATTATTATTATTATTATTGTTTAAAACTTTTATCAGCTGTGTTAAACCCAACTAGAAGTGACCCGAACAAAACCTTTTTAAAATGTAGATAGATGTATGTCTACTTGTTTAATAACAATAAATACTAAATAAAGTGTGATGTTTTGTTGCTTCACTCTTGCTCTTTACTGATTGTTGTAATAATCTTTTTTTTTTATTGTTGGTTAAAATTTGTAAATATACTTGACATTCTACTGACTTTACATACATCTTTTTTTACACACTGAAAGAGATGGTTGTATATGCTTTAAGATTTGAATTGAACTGGTTTGGAAAAAAAAATTAAAAGATTATTATAATATATATTTTTTTTCAGCTAATTTCATATCTTCTTAAAACCAATTTATAGAAATGAAATAATACAATTTTTAGAATTAATAGCTTAAGGTCAAAATCTAGTTTCATTTTTGTTTTTTTTTCAGTTTCTAAAAAAAATTCTTAATTAGGTAATTTGGAAGCAGCTGTTTCAGGTTTACTTGTTACGAAAAAGAGAAAAATTATTATTTAAATAATCGCATTTGACCTGAACAAGTTTCTCTTTTTTTTATTATTATTATTATTCATTTCTTTTATGGCCTGGTATTGAATTAATACACATTGGAAACAATAATCCAAAATCTGCTACCTACGCCTAATTATAAATAATTCCAATGAAAATAAAAGTTTTAGAACCTTAAATTGAAAAGCAAAATTATTATTATTATTATTTTTTTTTTAATATATATATATATCGTAGAGACTGATATACTCTATGATATAGAGCAACAATTTTTGTGTAAATCTATTCTGCTGGTTATATTAAATGTGTGTATTGGTTGATATATTGTAACATTTTACAATTTTTACAATACAATGATATACTCAACAAATTATTTACATTATTTTGCTACAATAAATGTTTGTTAGCAGTGTTTATGCGTTATTGTTAAATATTTCTTATTTATTCAAAATACTGTTTGACTCTTTTCATCGCTACCTCATTTAATATCGATATAATGCTTATTCTTCACTGGTATATACATTTTTCTCTTCTTTTTTTTTACATTTTATTCAATTCAATACATATGATTATTTGCTTAAGTTTCGTAAGTATTTATCATAGCGCACATAGAAATTTTTTATTTGATACCTTTTTGGTCTAAAATTTCAAGAAATATATCGGTGAGGTACGAAAAAATACCATATTTTAAATACACGCAATAGCAAACATTGCAATATTTTTATATGAAAAAAAAAATTATTAAGAGGTCCATAAGCTATAGAATTAAATCCAATACATCTAAATTTTCAATTATAAAATGCGACCAAGAATATGAAAATAAACTAAAAATAAACAAATAAATATATTTTATTAATTAACCAAAAATCCTCTTAATTTAAAATTAACATGTGACCAAAAACTTACAAAGCATTCAGATATATTCGGAAATTGCAAGTGAGTTATTTATTAGTTTCATTGGACGTGCAGTGTAAACGCAAACATGTAATAAAATTGCTTAAAATTAATATATTTCACATTTGAATGTAAATTTCGATTAAATAAATAAGTATCGCAATTTTTTCAATTTTTTCATTTGCCAAATCACAATTTAACGCTTACCGAATAAATTTGTAACATTGGTCAATTCATTCTATTGGTATTATTTATATTTTTATATATGAATATATAAAAAATTTGAATTAATTTTGCACAACAACTCAACAATAATGTAATAAATAAACAAATAATAATAAAAAATAAAATTGAACTTTAAGTAATTTGCAATAAATTGAATTTTCAGTATTTTACAATTATTATTTGTAAGTCGATTGAATGAAATCCCATACACATGCTTTCTTCAATTATTTGTATCTCAGGTTAGCTCTCTAAATAAAAAAAAAAAAAATTTTTTTGCTCGCAGCCCTATTTGCACAAATTATATTCAAAACTGACATAAAAACAAAAAAAAAACAAAACAATCATATTATCAAAAAATCAACAAAATGTTGAATGAAAATCTTTCGATTAATTTAATGTTATTAAGAAATGTGACAAATAAAATTACGTATATTATTATATAAAGAATTTAAGAAAATTTCAATTTTCACTAATTATAGTAAATTAATTATTGCGTAAAAAAATTAAAATTAGAAAAAAAAAATATTTATTATAACTTTTTGAACATTCTAAATGTCTGTGTGTAAAAATGAACTTAAACAATTAAACAAGAAATGAAATTGTTATGTTAATAAGAAAATATTTAATATTATTCAAAATAACTAAAAATATTAAATACATTTATTAAAATACTGTTGTGAAAATAAAAAGAAAAGAAAAAGAAGGAAATTAAAAAGTATTTTGCTGACAAACTTGGGTCAAAAATAATTAATATAATCTTAAATATAAGATATATGTTTAACAAAATGTATAAAAGCAGAATTAAATAATCTTATAAAATATACGTTATGCAAATGTGTAAACAATCCCTATTTTAAAATAGAAATTAAACTTTTATAAATTAGTCTATTTATTGAAAACAACAAATAATACCGAAAATAATTAATTGGCCTTAATTTGAAAATATAATCTTAACAGCAACTAATAATTGATAAAAGGAAAAACAAACAAGGATACGGTTTTTTTTTTAAAAACCTTTTAATAAAAATAAATAATTATTCTATGGAAGGATATTATGAGCTGTTATAAGTTTTGAATTCACCTTGATTGCCAATTATATTACAAAATTGATCTGATATTGGTATTCTTTCAGTTTTTTCTCCGGCTACCATTGATCACCATACATATTCAATGAAATAAATATTAATGAAATGTCCAACGAATAATTTTAATTTATAGAATCATGTGCTCGGTATTCTCTAACTCCATACGTCACCCCTGAACTCAATTTCAATTATAATTTTAATTTATGAAAGTGACTAAACAAAAACTACTGAAACAGAACAATGAGTGATGATCGTAGATGTAGTTTTAACAATTTTTTTTTTTTTTATGTTTTTATGTTTTTAAGTTTATTGTTTGTCTTTTTATTTGTAATTAAAATATTTAATATTTTAATCAAGATTTTGATATAAAATTAATGGAAATTAAATATAATTAAATTAATTAATTAAGAAAATATTATAATTAAAATAAAAGAAAAACAAATACAAGACAAAAGAAACTTGATAAAAAAAAATCAAATTCATAAAATTATGAGAATTTAATGTTAGAAATAAATATGAGATATGAAAATATGTTTATTATTATAACATATTTAAAAAAATAAATAAATAAATAAAAATATTTTACTTATATATTATTATGATAAATAAAACCACATTTCTGTGATTACAAAAAAAAGGGAGTTTTTAATGCATTAAATATATAATTCTGTATAGCGCTTAGATTTCACACCCCCCAAAATTTAAACCAACCTTACCAAATTTCACAAAATTATTCCACTTTCATTTTTTTTTTTAATGGTTTGTTTTCGATTGATTTTTTTCATATTTAATGTAAGAAAAAAATAATGAATACAAATTAACAAAATATTCTTATCGTTTTTAACTTTTTAAACAATAATAACAGGTGCGGACAACCATATAAAGGGACCGGAGATCGATATAGAAATTTTTTAAGTATATATATTCTTTTTGTATGTCAATTCAAATAATATCGAAGTGCGGCACTGTAGTAAATATTAGAAATATTTGCGACTGATTTACCAACGATATTGTGATATGTTTTTTTTTTTTTTTAATTTCAATTAACATCAAATCTCAATAGTACAAATTTATTTTCTGAAAATGCATCAAATATTTTTTTCAAAAACTTTAAGGCAAATATGAGGGGTAGGAACACTGCTTGGAGTCAAGGGCCACACGTTCTTCGGAGTTATTTAGAATATTTTCGTAGTTTTTTTTTTTAAAAATGTCTCAATAGTGATAGTCAGGGGCCACAAATCTTGTGGAGTCATTTGGAATCTATTGGTATTAGTTTTAAAGATTCTAAAAAAGTTGGTTCTAACGGTTTGGTCTGTCCTACCCCTCAAATAAATATGAGTAGAAAAAATAAATAATTATTCATATATTATAAGTAATTACACGAATCGGTGTTTTCAATGTTACATATTGACAATGGTGTGTTCCACGTTTTTCAAATAAAGTAAGTATAATAAAGAAAAACACAATAATAAATCGATGACCTATTCTTATTATTTTGCTTTCACACATTTTAAAATCGAAATGGGGCTGCAAGATCATTACCCGCGTGGTTAGTATTTCTTACTTAACCCAGTCCAAAGTTTCTGAAACAATATAATTTTACATAAATAAATGTTTTGCTCGTTACCTATCTGCTGAATACATTTGATAAAGAAAAACAATAATTTATATGTTCAGGTTCAATGAATGAGGTCACAGTGAATGGATTTTTTTTTTTTTTTATATACCGATCGCAACAGCTTAGGACGATTGAATAGCTTATTAATGTTCATTAGTTTATATTGTTTAGTCAGAAGATTTTTTTTTTTTTCGCATATCGCGATTACAATTAAAGAATATTGTAAAATATATATATATAGTATATTTTTGTATATTATTTTGCTAACAACAAATTGATATAAGTTTTATGTACCTATTAAATTAATTATATTATGTATTAATGCCGAAAGGGCATCTTAATAGAGAAAACGAAGTGAAAAATATCTACGTTATGTAAGAGTAGCAGCAATATCATTTTTGTTTTTCTTTATTTTTTATTAATGCAAAATAAAATACATTTAAATGAAAATTACATTTTTAAATTATTGTTTGCTATTTTTTATATCATTTTATTCATAAACATTGTCGGATACTTACATCGAATTGGTTTTTCCATAAATTGTTAGGTTTAAGTTATTCCCCACAATTGAATCATATTTCAATATGGCCTAAGAACATTTTCAATGTTAGATACATTCTTTTCATTTGACTTTCGATAAAATTAATTAAATAAATTACATCATAATTATATGTTAATAAATATGAAATCGATTTTATATTTTATTTATGATGAATTGATATACGGTTAATATAAATAAAATGAACATTGAACGGTAATACACATTATGTATTTATCCATTTTACCTATTATATGGTTAAATGGTTAATGGATATGGTTTATCTATATAAAGGTACGTATCAACCAAATAAATATTTACATAAATAATTGTTAAGTAGGTTAGCTAAATTTTCATTAACACCACATTTATTCTAAATTTAGATTTATTTATTCTTGATTTTCTGAAATTAAATTAACTTGAAATAAATATTTATTTACGCGTCTCTATTCCATATTGTTTGTTAAGCATTGATTTAGTTCAAATAATAATAATCGATTTTATGAAATGGTAAAAGTAATTTAATCTGTGCTAATTTATTGATAATGACTTAATTACATACGCTTTAATTAGTATAAATGGAATATCTGCTGTCATTTGCGTTACATTATTTCAGTGGATTATGAATGATGAAAATTGTTATAGCTACTATTTATATGCATGTTGAAATATTAAATCTCTATTATTTTTATTGAGTTTAGTTAGGATTAAAAACTTATAGGTACAAACTAATGCTTTTTAAATCTGAATCTCTAAATAAATTAATATTCTGCCATTATATAAATTAATAGTTGAACTGATTCTCGTCTCGTTCAAACTTCTTGAAAATCTTTTTTTACTCTAAGCAGTTTTCTAGGGTGGGTTGAAGTAAAAAAAAACGACAAAAACAAGCTGTCAATTAATTGGTACACGACTTCATTTTTCTAGAGAAAAAAAAGAGCACAAACAAAAAAAATCCTGGAGGTAAAAAAAATCTGAGTTTTCTGGTATATCGACCATCAAAATCAGCCCAGTTAATACAAAGATCTAGAAAAAAAATGTGCACAAACAAAAAAAATTGTCAAACCTATACTTGATTTTTTCAAAATTTCTCAAATTTCTCAAAAATGCAGTAAAAAGTTTTCAATTTGGAAAAACTATTTCGAATTTTAGCAATAAAAAAAAACGTATTTTTCAGGCCATTTGTCTACGTAGGCTTATTCTACCCTCAAACATGATAAATTACGACGTTGCTGATTACTAACAGTAATTTTAGTACCTGAGTTCTTTTAAATCGAGATAATAATAATGGCGCTAAATTGTTGAAGTTTATTCCAAAACATAATCAATATTCTATTTGGTTGAAGAAAAAGTTTCTTATGTTAATAAAAGTAGAAACTTATTAGAAATAACATACGAAATTGAGTGGGATTCAAAATAATTTTATTTAAAAGCCTTATAGTAGTACTTCGAAATCTATAAATAAATACATTCATTGATGGAATAATAATATAGCTACATATAAACTTTTATAAGTAAATATTAACATTTTAACATATTTTATTATTATTTTAACTTTTATGTAAAAATACCGAAGTTATATATATATCTTTTAAAAATTGTAGACAAAAAAAACAATTTTTTCCATTAATTTCAAAATATATTCCTAAATAAGTAGCAATAAACGCATTATTGACGTCTATCGCACTCTTATTTTATTAAACACAAATAATGTTAAAAATGCAAAACAATGTCAAAGATTAAATTGAAAATTGGAAATGTTTATTAGATTAATATTGGAAATGGTCCAGGGTATTATTTTTTAAGCAATAACTAAACATAATTATTCATTATTCTATTTAACAAATCCTGGGATTTCTAAAAATTTATTAGAATTAAACACAGACAGGATCATAAATTATCGCTATATGCATTTGCGTAAAATACTACAATATAAATTATTTTAGAGATTTCACTGGTCGCTGTTATTATGGAATTTATAGTATAGAGTTCAATAGCAAAAATAAACCATATAATGTCCATGTGAATATTAATTTAAAAAATAAAAAAATCTTTGCTATTTCATTTTGTATCAGATATACTGAAAAATATATTTTCAATTTATAAACAATACACTACACAACTATTTCAATGGAAAACTTAAAATCATAATGGTTATTATAACGTGTCTTCATATCATATATTTTTAAATGCATATTTTTTGTGCTCTAATAACTTTACCAAATAGGTGAAACAATTTTTTTTTTTTTTTTTTGCATTTTCAAACAAATAAATCACAAAATACGTAAATAAAGTGTATATAATAAATATTTGATTTGGTATAGACTAAATTTTTTTTTCTCAAATTGAATTAAATCAAACATTCAAATTAAACATGTAACTCGATAGACGATTGACAGCAGATTAATAATGCGTAAGAATTTTTTTTGGAATTTTTTAAAACTATATTTACTTATCGCAACTAATATTTTTATGATCGAAAATTTATTTAGAAATTAAAAAAAAAGCATAATAGTAAAATTGTTTGTAAGTTTTTTCTAGTTTTTTATTTAATTTTTTTTTAAATTATTCTCTGTTCAGTCAATACATTTATTGCCATATAACATAATTATGATATTTTTACTTTGTTGCAACAATATATACCTAATGCTTAAATTTTTATTTTTCTCGTCTGGTGAACACTGAAAAATTAATTATAAATTAGTTTGATAAGGTGAACAAACTTCCGGCAATGGCGACTAATATAAATTTATATAATTGTTCGATGCATTTCGATTCGATTCAGAGGTAAATTATTTCTATGAACTGGTTTTTATATATTTTATAAAAATTGTTGTGTTATTTTTTTATTTCTAAACCAAAAATAAATAAACATTTTTATGCGCATGGTACTTTATTTCCATTATGGATTAACAGTAATATTAGGTCTATAAAGTCTATACAGGCGGTAATTATTTGAAAAACGCAATCAACAATATTTCGCAATAATCCAATACTAGAAAAACAAACTTGAATATCATTATTACTTCATATTTCGATAAATGGCGTTACGTTCAGTACGTATTCAAATCAATTAACAACAAATAAAAATATGTATCTGTAAGTTTTTTTCATGTCAAAAATATCTGATAGCATTCAATTATTATAACACCATTAAAACTCTATAAATTTGATAAAAAAAAAAAAAAAAACAAAAATAAAATGTTTATTCATACGTCATTACCTGCTCATAGAAATATATTAGAGTAGGTGCGGGTTTATCATTTCTCAATATTTGTATTTTTGTATTTTTTACCCAGAAATTAATTATCAGCATTATTATGATATACCAACAATTGTCTACTCCTTATTATATTTGCACAAGTTACACATTACATGATTAAATAAAGAGGGGGTCTTTTCATTTAATATCTATTTGATATAGTTAGACGTTTTTCGTCTATTTCATTGAATTATAAACAATAAAATGACATTATAATATTTAGGTGCTTATTAGAAAAAAAAGTAAAGTTAAATATGTTATATTTACGTGGTCGCAAACATCGAAACATCTTTTTTGATTAGATAGATACTCGTATCGTACGTAACACATTTTATGCGTAGCAAAAGTACTATTTATTTATTATATAGTTATTGTTGGTGTGTTTTAATGAAAGCGTGGGATGTTCGGTCTGAATCTTAAATGAATTATGGACTTTCTATTCACATAATAGCTTATGGTTTGCGTTCAAAAAAAAATTATTATGTATCAAAGGAAGATTTTTTATTTTTCTAAAATAGCGTAGAAAAAACAGAAAATTCTAGAATGACAAATTAAGTTATAGTGAAATTTGCAACGTTGGCTTTTAACCAATATATACTATATATCTTGCTACATATATATCTAATAATGTAAATTACATTGCAATAAATTGCCTATTACATTAATTAATAAGCAATGAACTTAATATTATAATAGTCATGGCTTATTTTATATGCGGTAAAATTTGTGAAGAACATATACAATACAGGGTATTTCAGTTGAAACTTTTCTACAGTTTTTTGTTATTCCTGGATACGCTTTGGGTGTTTATAGAAAGTTTTTGTAATAGGATAATAAGTTTTGAAATAATAAATAAATTTATTCTCTCAATAGTATCAAGTCTATACCAAGTCTAATTAAAAAATTTTACTCAAACTTTTTAAACTATTTTTATACGATTTCTAGTCGATTTTATAAGCATCGTCAAAATCATGATCTTCTACAAATTTTCCATTGAAGTTGAAAACAATGCATTGGTCTCAAAATTGCTGCGAAATTTAAATAGGAACACACTATATATAATTAATTATACCTAGTTGTATAAGTACTCAAAAATTAAGTTCTCTTAGGAACTAATAAAAAGAAAATATAACCCACTGGGATGATAATGACTGCCACTTAAGACGAGAAAAAGAATACATTTATTTGCAATAGAAAAATAAGAGAAATAAATAACGTCTGCTTTCATCGATAGCTTACCAATAAAATTTATTCAATTAAGTAGCCATAAATGAAAAATGACATAAGACCAAAGTCGTACATACACCTACTTGCCTACTTTCATCTATTTTCTTTCTTTTTTTTTAAATGATACTTCATTATAAATTGTCGTCAATCGGTATTATCGCAAACACACAGCCATCAATTTATTATGCTGTTAACACTTTTAGCAACAAAAAATATAAATATAAAAATGTAATAAAAATATTATTAATAAATATGTGTGAATCATAGACTGAATTAATCAAGATAGTTGAAATTTACGGATGTTTATTTGAATCGACAATCTTAGACAAACTATTTACCAGGAAATTGTCATTTATTATAATATTTAACGAATTCTTAAGAATATGCACAGAAATTTATATAACATTAAATTGTTATCTTGTGACATATGTTATAAATGAATAATGATAAGTACGAGAGATTTGTGATAAATTTAAACACATTTATAGGTTTATTGTTAAATTTTATACATCCTAAATAATGACAGACTAAAAAAAATCACTGGCGGAAAATAAGATAAACTACGTGAAGAATACGTTTGGAATTTGCATTCGTATATTTAAATATATCAACATGCAAAGAAAATCTACAGCACAGGAGACTTATTAAAATAGCTGAGTGATTTTTTTTTCTCTCAATAATTCTGAATTTATTTCAATATTTTTTTTTTTCATTTTATATTTAGAAAGTATGCAGTTCTGCTTATTTTTTTTTATATTTTCTTTTCATGTGTGAGCGCCAAAAGAAATGCAATGTTAAATCAATGTTGAATGTTCTGCTATGATCAGCGATGTGATGATCATCATGTCCATGCATTTATCACGATCATTGATCATTACTTTTTAGATGCAAGCTAGCGCTAATAGTAATAATATTGAAATGAAAATTGAAATCGTGTTTACTTAATGCGATTTATTTATTTTATTTTTTTTTCATTTTAAATGTGGTTTACTGTGTAATAAATATATATTGCTAATAGGCATCGTGTACCTACTTAAATGTGATATACCTGAATATAAACCATATTATGTACGTGTTGTTTATTGTGTGTTTTATTTATATTGTGGTTGTTGTGGATTCACTTTGCGAAAAGAATTATTTAGAAAATCACAAGAAAAAAAAAACAAGCACATCTTATGGAAATTGAAAAGAGATACTTTATATGATTTGCATTATTTGTAAATAAATTTTAAATTTCGAGAATAGGTTTATTGCAAAAGACATTACAAGTATAATAGTAAAAGTAAATGCCACATTACTATATAGCGTAGTATATATTGGCATAAAACTAATATATTCTGAATAAGCGACATAAATAGCACAATTTAGAATTACAATAAACATAAAAAGATATAAATCACAAAAATTATATATTTGTTAGATTCAATAATATGACATTCGACCCATCAAATGAGTAAGAAATATTATGTAAGTAGATTTGAATTTAAATAATTGTGTTTATAATAGAGAAGCAAATGAGATTGCTTTTCTATTAATTTCAAGGTAAAATTAGTTTTTATAAAAATAAATACGACTTCCATTCATCTTTGAACATTTGTATGAATTTCTTTTTATATAATTTTGTTCGAATAAATGCCAAATTATTTTTGATATAAAGTGATTTTTGTTTCTTTTTTATTTTATAATCGCCAATCATAAATTATAAACATCAATCAGCTATCTCTGCTTATAATAGATCTTTATATTTTAATGCGGAGAAATTAAATTGCTATAATGGAGTTTTTTTTTATATTTCTCTTGTGTAGCAAACACAAAAAAAAAAATTAAAAAAAAATGAAATTGTACATGCATATAAGGTATCGGTTTATTGCATAATGAAATCAATGATGTTGGTTGCGGATCATCGTCAATTTATAAATAATAGTTCCAAAAAAATATATATTACCATAGATTTATAACATATTTGGTTATACTAAAATATTTTTTTTTTTTTTGTGCAGATATACATAATATATTAAATCTATTAGTTGAAAGTGGGTAACTTCATTTCTTTATTCTTATAATAATAAATTTTTTTATTTGGTTTTTTTTGTTCATCTATACGAAATTACTTGGTGAAGCGTTTAAACTAACTCAATCTATTGGTGAAAGTAATTTCGGTAATTAATTGGATTCTGTTAAATCTACGTTAAATGGCTCTAATTATTTAATTGAATTATTTTGAATGGGTTGGGTATGTAAAGCAATAACATATAACTGGAAATATGGTTAAGCACGTTTTATAGCAATGCCACACACTAATCAAATTTCTATAGAATAATAATAATAAAAAAAAAATATATATAGTATATTTTCTTTAAATGATTTAGTTCAATTTGATGCGGAACTGATATTTTGATTGTTATAAATATATTTTTAAGTTTGATCAATTATGGATGAAATATTATTCTTAACTAAGTGTAATTTTTTTTTTTTTTTAAATATGTATGAAATATTTAAAATTTAATCAATAAAAAATATATAAGTCTTTTTAAAAACAAAAATAATCATTTTTTTTCTTTGTTTTAAATCATTGTTTTTTTATCAAAATATTTTTTAAATTTGAATTTTTACTAGTAAATAGAATAAAATTTATGAAATAATCTGGATAGACCGAAGAATATTCGTGTTTTATTTATAAATTTCATTCAAATAGCAGGAGGCAGTAAAGTTAAAACTTAAATAAATAAGAAAAATAATAATATGTAATAATAATAATTTTGTAATAAACAAAAAAAGCAAATAGTTTTGGAATTGTGTAACTAGTTCAATTAAAAAAAAAAAAAAAAATGTCAGGCACCTACAACCAAATAAATCTATTAGAAAATTGCATAAAGAACATGCTAAATTTTAGTCGTAGGAATATTAAAATATCTGTAGGTTTGGTTATCGAAACGATTACGCAGTTTCAGTATGTAGGTTCAGATAAAAGATAAATAAAGTATCCGGTTACGATCATTTCTCACATTATTACAAGATAACCGAGTGGATTTTAACTAATTTTAATTGCTGACACTTTTTCATATGCTCAAATTAAATGAATATTTAAAGATAGTATTATTTGTTCTACTATAATAGTTATTATTATATTTAAATAGATATACAACATTATATCGGAATGAATTTATTCGGTTTGCTAGACAACCTTTAAAGAAATTAACTATAGAATTTTTTGTTATTAAAATGAATGTTGATATTTTTTTCCTCTAGTTCTTATTCAATAAAGTAAATAAAATAATAATTAAAGTGTAATTTAAACTAGCGGAAATTTTTTTGAAAAAATTTAAATAATTATTAACTTAAATATTTAAAAATGGACGATTATCAAATCAGAATTTATCCATTGCGAAATCCTTTAATTTTGATGTTCCTTTCAGTATTATATTTTCAATTTATAATTCAAGATGATTTTTTTTTAATCATTTCTCTGGAATCTATTCACTATAGCGCTTTACTTTATATTTACATATTTTCACATTTTTCACCTGGAGACGGTTAAATATATATATACCTATATAGCGCCAGATTTTGCTTAACCAAGCTAATGTGTAATACGCGCCTTTAAATTTAAATAAGAGATATATTCAAGTTACTTATTTCCGATTGTTCAAATGTCTTACATTGCATGTTATTTATGACAACTTTTTCGATTTTGTTAAAAAAGGTTATTTCGTTTCAAATTTCCAATTCTAAAAAAAAAATTAAAAAAAATTGTTGCTTGAAAGCAAGTTTCAAAGAAATGCTTACCAATTCAAACAATCTCTTTAGCACATATATATATATATATATATTCATTCATTTTTTAAATTAAATAAATAAATAATAAACAAATTTCATTGAAAGTAACATTGTTTGATCGCCTCATTATCGGATAGATATATGAAATTTAATAATACACACATCGCAATTTATATGCATAATATTTTATACATACAAGCATAACATTAACATACGTTATTAACAAACCGGCTATTCATTTCTCTCGCAAACTGTACATAAATATATAATTAAATTAAATACCAACTAATTTGATGTAATGAATGTCTGAATGTAATGTCACCGTCTTCATCATACGAAGCCAATCATATATTATGCATAATGATATTATAGCATTTTCATTTTAGATATTACCTTCGAAATATAATCGTTGCCATTGAAACTTTTGCACGTTGAAAACTAAAACCAATAAAATCACTAATATATATAAAGATTACAACAATTAAGTGAATTATTTTTATGGTAAGTTTTTTTCTATTTTTTTAATTAATTTTAGTATTACAATTACACGGAAAAAACGATTAAAGAGAAAATTATCACCTCCAAAATAATTCTTTAACACCTATTTATATATAGATTTTAACTATTAATTGAGATGTACTGAGCTTCAATTATTACTAATAAAATAGCTATTGTTAGATTTATAAGACTAAGAATGATTTTATATGCTCGAAAATGTATTTATAATTGTACTGTTTATAGATTCACCATAAAGATGACATTCCTTAAAAAAAGACATGCATACATCAAGCGATGAGATTTCGTATAATATAATAATAAAAATCACTGTTTTAATTATTATTTGTCGTGCAAATATCTATTTAAAATTTTAAATTCGGGTGAAATTAAATAGTATAAGTTAATTTTTAATTCACATTTAATTTATGATTTAAATGACACATGAGAATATAATTACTCAACTAACTAAAATGAATACTATTGCTCTGGCAATTCTATCTTATTATCGCTATTTAAATTATTTTCGATTCAATCGCATTTACTCATTTTTATAGAAAAAAAAAATACCAACAAATTCCCATAATGCGACTTTATAAAAATTACTATTATTATTCCAGAGGTATAAATATTCGCGATTTATTATGATTTATATTAAACAGAAATATTGAAAATATTATTTACAAAATTATTGTGTTATTAATTTTGTGACTGTATTCATGTTATATATGTATGTTCAGGGCGGCCATGAATAAAATCATTTCATTTAATTTTTTTTTTTTTTAAATGTGTTATAGGTACTTACGTATTTACTTGTGTATACGGTCTATAAACAGTTCACAAATAAATATATTTCATCTATAATAGTTTCAGAAGCGATGGTTTTGTTTAAGACAAAAAAAAAACAAGACAAAAAAAGAAAAAGAAATGAAAATGATATATTTTTCAAGTACAACTTATGTATTTATTACATTTATTATTTATATTAATGGCATTAATTTAAGATATATATATAACCCTGATAAATATTACCTACCAACTAGTTATTTTATAAAATGTTCCTTTTCCTCAACATAATATATTTTACATGGCTCATCATTTACACAAATGGATGATTTTAATAGGAAATTAATTTGCATCAAACATCATTTGCTACTTGCTTTATTGACCAGTTGAAAAATTATTACAACCATAAAATCAACAAATTAAGATTCCACTTATTACATAAAAGTATTTATTTTATAGATTGCAATTCTACCGTTATACCAATTAAATTTGAATAGTTAATTGGAAAAAAATTTTGATAAAGAAAAGTGTATCCTTGAGAACGTGTAACACACCTCAGTTCGTGCAGTGTAAATTATTTGTAGATGTTAATTCTAAATTATTATTTATTAAAACGTTCATTATTTTATTTACTATTTTTTTTTATTTCTTTCTAAACATTTTGAAATTGTCTTTCATAATTTACAAACCATATTAATATAATATATAACTTTAGATACTTTAGTGTTTTGGTTTTCAGTCAATCAATCAAAATTAAAAACTAAATAAACCGATTTTTTGACCTCAATATCATCGTATAAGGTTATATATTTAACTAATTGTACAATATAATATTAAATGTGAAATGAGATGATGTCAAATTGAAACAAAAAAAAAATAAGAAAATAAATAAAGTGTGCTCAGGTATTATTAAAATGATATGGAGAATAATTGTAATTAAAACACCGACGACATTGCAATCAAATTGGTATTTTATTTATGAAAGATGAAACCAGTACTTTCAGTTATTATTATTTCTGGTGATGTAATAATGTTGATGTTATTATTCGATAATCTCATACCGTCATAACATATATGTCGCTTATGTTAAGGGTTGATTGGTTTTATAATGGACAAAATAACCGTCATTAATTAAACAAATCGTAAATATGGTCTTTAAATAAAAAAGTTTATTATTTTGACATTTCCACCTTCCTTCGATCGAAAAATGGTCACTTTTTAAAAGTATATTACATATAAATATCTTTAAAAAAAAAATGAGAAAGTGTCAAAATTTCATTTTTAGTTCTATCTCCACCAATTCCAATGCCATATTCAATCAATTAGGTGTTATATTTGTGTTTGTGTTTGGAGAGCTGAGCAACGAATTTATTAATGTGGTTAACCTTGGAATCGATGCTTGAAAAACGGTGAGTATTTATTTTCTATCTACATTAATGTATGTAGAGTAAGTAGGTATGCATTATTATTTCTTTCACATATCCAAGCACTTAGATATATGTTTACATTCTTGTATTTCGTTGCCAGAATTAGAAAACTCAGCTGACACCGAATGGCTGTTGATTTTATGCTCCTGAATATATTGTTAAAACACCTACCTTTAATTTCTATTCAAAGTTTATTTTATATTTACATAAAAACCTCAGGTTAAAGATTTCTTGATCCAGCAATTCCATTTTCTTCTCTATTAGTTAATGAACCAAATCTGCTTCACAATAGTTGTATTAGTAATATAATTTAAAATCAGCGGAACTGTAATCGGCATAAAAAAAATTTACAATATTTATTGTTGTGTTATATTAATACATTTTTAGCTACACTTAACACAATCAATAAATCAAATATCTAATCTATTTTATTGAAAAACTTTAATATACATTTTAATTACAAACATTCTAAAGATATGTCGAAATTCCACCATAAACGCTATACGTGTACGATGTATCTTCCGCAACGCCCGTAAAAACAATAAATGGAATTTATAAAAACTGATGAAATATTAATACTATTGCACATAATATTATTATGAAAATGGTAAGTGACAATTTAAATCGTGAATTGGTGCAAGAAGCAAGAGCAAAACATTTCAATTATTAGTCCTTGAGATAATAATAAATTAAAAATAACATTTTAATCTTTCATGTTCACATTATTATGTGAAAATCTAAACATATAAAATAAATAATATTTTGGAGCTAAAATTGAACAAGCAATTTTTTAATGACAGAGAATCTGTAATATTATTTATTAATTATTTTTTGTATGGGTCAACTAACTTTGGCAAAACCAAAAAAAAAAAGAAAAAAGAAGAGGAACACGCGACTTCAATTTTCGGAAACATGTATATTTTCATGAAAAAAAAAATAGTCTGTTGCTAAATTAACAATCAAACTTCAAGCAATCAATCCTGAGAGTTTCAGAAAAAAAGTGGTGAAAAAATATTTATGAATACTTGATTTTTTTCAAAAAATTTTTTTTTTAAAAGATGAAGTAAACATTTTTTTTTACGCCACTCGAAAGTAAAAATTTGTTAAAAATTTAAAACGAAAAAAAAAATCTATATTTCGTACCGAATATCCATAAAGCAAATCATGAGCAATGTCCAAAATTGAAATTGTCGTTAACCATGCAATATAATGCATGGGACATTACAAACCAAAAACCTGAAACGATAAGAAGTAGATTGGGAAGTCCCTTGTCGGATAAAACCCAATAAATAACATATTTATAAAATTCAGTTAAAATTAAATAAACATTGTTCGTTATATTGTTTGTGACACATCATCTAAATGATTAAATCTACCACATGTGATACCTTTAAATAGAAACGAAATCTCAAAAATACTTCAAACCAAATAACAATCGAATTTAAACCTACACATATTGTATTCAAATTCTGTGTTATCAGTTTCAATCATTATTATCAGCACAAAGTTATTAAATAAATATATCTATTTCTATATACATATATTATATATAATATATATAAGTACTTACTTTTATATTATTTTCACTTCATTATCAACTTTAATTGTTAGTGTTTTTTTTTTTTATATATATAAATATTTCTTACTGAAAAAAATTATTCTTTCGCTATTGTCTGAAGAGTGTTTGCTTTTTCTTTTTTTTTTAATTTCTTAAAAAAAAAATGAATTATAAAATGAAATGATATAACTGTTATCTTATCAGTTGTTGATTTCCTCAAAAAATTAAATTTATGAATAAAAAAAAAAAAAAAAACAACAAACATTGTAAATAAATACTTAATTTAAACAGAATTTTCAAGTTCAATTTAGCTGATTATCATATTATACCAACCGCAATGCAAGATTTAATCATAACTTCCCATCCTTCACTAAAAATAAATATATAATAAATTTCGCCAGGATTTAACTTTAAATATATGAATAAATATAGATATAGGTGTGTGTGTGCGCATTAGCGTTGATCGTTATCATGAATTTTCAACAATTGCAAGTAAGTAGAAAATAAAAATGTTTTTATTATTGTTATTATTATTCTCTGTATTTTAACAATGAAATTTCAATATGTGAATGTAAAAAGCGACAACACAGACGACTTAATTGTCAATGGTTCGTTGGCTTTGAAATTGAAAAATGAATTATTATTTAAATTATATTACAAAACAGAAAGATATTATTTTGTATGACCATGACTTTGGTTCATTTATTTCAGAATTATTTTTTTCTATATTGTTTTAAAACAAAATGCTAATTTGTGTTAAATACGCCAAAAATTCAATTCATTTTTTTAGATAGATTTGAAATATGTATAAATTTTTGTTTGTCATTAGTGGTGCTTTGTCTATTCAATCAGATTGTAATTCTATGAATATTTTGATAAAAATATTGATGATAATGCTTATTATTACATACAATTAACATACAATTTAACAAATAATATGACTATTTAATTTCTACTCGGTTTCATCTTTTATTATCATTGATTTTCAATAATTAGAATATGCTTTTAACTTGTAATTATGATTTTGTTTGTTTGTTTGTTTGCTTGTTTGTTTTCATTTGTTTCAGTGTGCCACAACAGAGTAGCTTTCTGTGCATAAAATCGACAGTTAAATCGACACAATAATTTTCTAGTTTTTCCCAAATATTTTTCAATTCGAATGTTCCTCCTAACAATCACAAAAATTGTATTAGTCAATAAATAAATGCATAAATGAAACACATTGCAACATCTAATTGCATAAAATATAATTACTTATTTTTAACCGCGTTCTTCAAATAATCACCAAATATAGAATTTACTTTTAGCTTTTCGCTGAACGTAAAATATGTTGATTAATAGTCACCATACCACATTATATTTTCTGAAAAAAAGAAAGAAAAGAAAAATGATTGAATATAAAAATATGAAAAGTCTATTGAAAATATATTACAATAGTTAGTCTATTTAATTTAAATTTCAGTATACTTAAAAATAATGGACGTTAAAATATATTAATTAAAATATAAAATCATGTATTAATTTAAATAATAAGAAATTCAAATCAATCTAACATTACTTAATAAATTTACATATTTCATTTATTATCTAGTTTAATTGAATATAATTATTTAAATTTTCAATTTGCTTTCGAACGTGTTCATTTTCAATACTGGTTATGTAATATAGTTATTGTCGCATTAATTAGATTTTTCTAGGTGTGACAGCGATCGATCTTATAAATTCAAAAATTCGCAAAGTTATAGTTTTAATTTATTCATTAAAATAAAAAAAATGCTCAATCCTTACAGAATACATCATTTTTTTTTCCCATTTGCATCCATGCAGCCCATCTCAAATAAATTGTAAAAATACCCACCCTCAATCAAAATTTACGGCGTCATCATCACGTATTATAAAAGCATATTAACATCGTTGTTTCGTTTATTATGGTTCTAAGGTCATTTCAGCTTTTTGTCGGACATAGAACATTTATTAAAAATTTAAATCTGTCGAAAAACAATAAATCTTATCATTCAAAAACACCTTATATTTCTCTGTCAGCGAACCACACAAGTTAATTTGCATATAATGTAAAATAGAAAAAAAATTGTAAAATCAAATATATTCAAAATTATATTTATTTTTATTATTTTGACTCTGTGCGTTTTTTTTTCTTCTTTTCTTTGTTAAATCTTTTATTTTCTTCCATTTGCATATATTTGTAAGCATAAAACTATTCTTAAATACCAAAAAAACCGTAAAATCAATCGTTATAAGAAAAGCTTGTTATTTATATTTTACTTGGATTGAATTCATATTTGTAGATTGGTGTATTAAACACACGGATATAATAAACTAGCCTGCCGCATTTTAAATATAAAAAAAAAATCACTAAACCAATTTATTTTTGTTCAAAACAGACGATATAAGTTAGATTTTGTTTCCTTTTTTATTTACTTTTCTTATAAAATTATCTATTAAAAAATATTTTAACACAACAAGTGACTGAACTGCAAAAAAACATAACATAAATATAAAAAATTAGAACCCTCTATATAAATTTGCGGATGATGCATAAATGATAACGACCGAAGGTCGATCTGCATTAAAATATTATTTATCTAATATCTATACTTATTTATCTAATCTGGTGAATAAGGAATTTGAAAATTTAATTAAAAAAATTCATGATTTTTATAAATCTTAGCTTCCTTTTCTTTTTTGTTTGCATTTAACTAATAAACACAATTAATAAATTTGAAAAAAAAAAAAAAAAAAAAAAAAACATTTAAATGTCATGCTAATAATGATTTAGATTGGGTCCGGGTAGAGCATTTAATGCTGTCTATAATAAAAAAATTAAATAAATAAATAAATGAAAAAGAAACAGAAGCAGAAGCTGAAGCTGAATAAAACATTAAATATGTTTGTCTATATATATAAAAAAAATTATATATTAGTTAATAATTTAAAATTGTTGTATTTTTATTTGTATGTACGTGATACATTTAAATATATTTTTTAAAAAATAAATACGAAATTAATTAAATGTTTTTAATGTCGCCCACAAATTAATTAAATTTTTACAATTACAATAAGACTTTTATATAAAATTCTAACTAACTAATTTTTCATACACACATAATAATAATGTTGCGATTAAAAAAATCATTTTCAATGTGTTTTAATAAAATATTTAGATATATAAAATAATGTATAAAAGCATTTAAAACTAAATAGAAAGAAACTGGTTTTTGTTGTAAATGTAGAACACCTTGACAGGATTTGATATTATTTTACTGGTTGTATTTTAGTCAATATTTTAGTCACCTATTCTATATAAATTCACAGATTATAAAATAAATGTTTTATTTTCACTTTTTTATTATTTTGTTTATTTTTTTTTTCGTATTTAATCTTATTAATAAAAGTAATAATTAAAAAAAAAAAAGATTTTGATTTTCTTGTCTTTTTAGAAAAATTATGCTAATTTATCGAATGTACACATTTTTGCTGGTTCTACAAATTCATATTTTTTTCTCGATTTTTATTGAGTATACTCGATTTAGTGCACATGATATATTATATATATAAGTATATATCTTAAATTCATTACATATAATAAATATAAATATATTTTATTATAAATTGAGAAATTAGGTATTTTCGTTAAACTTTTAATAGATAAACTTATAGTATATTGATTATGAAATATTACATTTTGCAAAAATATTGGAGTCATATACAAATTATGTTAGCAGGTAAAGTTTTTAAATATATATATGTATATCGATATAATATATTATATTTAACTCTATATTATTAAATTTAGATAAAAAAAATAATAAATAATTGTATCTATTGAACATGATATTTACTATTTTGGTATACATTATAGTTATACACATATTCCGATTAGTAATGGTCGATTGTCATAAAAAAAAATGAAAACAAAACAAATGTATTGTGAAATTTGATATTGATACATCTCAATAAAACAGAATAATAAATGATGAGAGAACAAAATTATTTTTACTCATAAGTAGAATCTATATAGCTTTGTATAAACTATAAAGGTTACGTACTGTATTTTTTCATTAGGTGAAACACTACTTACATTCCATAAATTCTTTTTCAAAATGAATATTTATTGAATTGTAGATAGAATATCCAGACATTTCAACAAAAAAATTTAAACATTATAATAGACCACCAAATAATATTAGTGAATTAACAATCTATATGATGAACAAACAGTTTAATAAATTTCTGCTCTATTTGTTTTTTTTATATAAAATCGACTGTTGTCCCTAACATTTAATTTGTACTTCTATATAATTACTTACTTCAAATACGATAACGATATAGTTAAACATTATGTAGGTACATATACGATTTACCATACAATTATGAGCAAGTGAATATATTATATATGTACATATATGCAGTTTAAAATAATTCAGATAATTTTCACAACAAATATTTATAAATTTTATTGATTGCTTTCATAATATTTCGCTTAAATTTATATGCAATATTATGATGATTATATAAAATTTTGCAATATATGCCTACATCTATAAACAATTTGATGAAACCAGAGAGAAGAAGACAAGACAACAAAAAAAGAAGCACACACACTGAATTCTTCTAAATAAAAATTAATTTAATTAAAAATTCCTATACGTGGTTGGCATAACATCTTTAATTGCATGGCATGAAAGATGTAACAATTCTCTGATTTTAATTTTCGATTTCTGATGTAAGAAACATCAAAAAAAAAAAATGTTTAAAAAATATAGTTTTTTTCTTTTCATTTAAACAACTTCTCAAGAGTATAGGTACTATTAACATAAATTATACTTCAGTTCAGTTTGCTATTCGATCGACATTATCTAACATTGTTTTTAATAATTTTCTAAATATTAAGACAATTATTTCTATTGTTTCTCTGAATACAATATACACATTTTAATATTTCGTTTGTCATTTACAATATTTTTTCTTCTTCTAATTTTTTCTTTTTTTTTTCAGTAAATTGAAAATCACGTTTCAACAAACAAAACGATATTTTATAATTATTTCGCAAATTTGATCGCTGTTTGCATTTCTGATTTTTTTTTCTTATAAACCGCAGTCATCGTCGCTGGTTGCTACATCCAATCAACCTTAAAATAAAATATTATTAAAATTATGTCATGTGTGCATATTATTTCATCTGGATGTTGTTGTGTTCGCTAAAATTAATTTACCATTTGAAAAAGTAATAGGTTTGCACAGATTAAGTGTTTTGTATTATTAATTAGTTATATACATACATATATCTTTCAATTCAACTATGCCGTTCGTTGTTGGTATATAGGTTATGATCGACAACTTAAAGTAAATTAATCGTAAATTTTTTTGTCATATAAAATTTTGGTTTTGTTTTTTTTTTGGTTTTGTTATTGTTTTTCACTAATATATATGATGTCTGCTATGCTGAACACAGACGAAACAATTTTTTAATTAAAAAAGATAATTTCGACTATAAAATCTGAAAACCCATTCATGCATTTGCATATATAAAGTAATTTAGATAAAAATAACCATTTTGATGTGTTTTTGTGCAAAAGGGTAAAACGTAATATATTTATTTAACGGTTTTGTGATGAAATTCATTCAAATGTGCAAGTAATTTTATTCGGATATTTTTATATTTGCAATAGAAGGAATTTATGCAAAGCGGTCAAAATGAGTATTGTTATTAAAATGAAAATAAGTAAAGTGTTTATTGATAAGAATTATTAGGAACATCATTTGAATGATATTATAAGATAACAAACGCAGTTATAATAATGCTGAATATGGTTTTTCAATGTTTAATACTGAAAATTAAAGTGATATAAGTCGTATGCGAGTTTTTACTCTAATTTGATCTAAGATTCTAAGAGATATTTTTTTTTTCTTTTGTCTGTGTCATTCCACGCTAAATACGCCTTTTCTGTAACGATAGTTACCGATATTCAGCATAATTGTTTTTATTACAATTTCTAAAATGTACTTTCA
>JAABKK020024218.1:5963-17412 GCA_011634745.2 Catotricha subobsoleta | reverse complement strand
AAATAGCATACAGAATCCACTGAACTTTTAGGCTCTTTGTTATTTTACGTACATTTTTTTGGCGACACATTAGAAGACCTCTATGCTTCTTCCTTTCTCTATGGGGCAACTCATGACTCATATTTGTCCATTTTTTTTGTTTTTTTTTTTCGTTTAGAAGTGTGCCTCTCGTTTGAACCGGTTACTAACTTGGTGCCGGTCGTTTGTACCGGCAGGGCGGCTACGACTACAGTACTGAGTATAACATACAACTATTAATAAGCGTGTTCGACTTTTTACCCAAAAAGATCTATTAAATGATCTTTTTCCCCTTACGTAATCTAGAAAGAATCTTTTCACCTTAAGATTAGGTGATAAAATTATGTACAAATCACAACTTAATTTATAAATAAAAGGTATAAGCTAAACGTACAAGTATATTTAAAAATCGTTTTGAGTCGAAAACGCTTAATATAATAGTTCGTTTTAAGAATTTAAGAATATTTTCATAATATTAAATAAAGTTCTGGGCCCAAATCTTTTGAAGTGAGAAGTTCTTATATATAGTGACTTGACATGAGAATTTTGCCATGTACGGCGAGGCGAGTTGATTTAAAACAAATGATTTTCTTTTTATAATAATATATAGCTTTATTAATAATTATAATTAATTACATTTATACAATATTTTGTGCAAAATAACACAACATTTTTGACTAAAATGTAACCATTCTCAAATATTAATTCATTCATTAATAATGATTATAATTATTTTATTGCCTACAAAATCTTAAACTGTAAAAAATATGTTTCGACTAAATCATCAAGTGTTTTATTATCTACTCTTTTTATTTTCATTTTCATTTTGGTTTCTTTTTTTTTTTTTAATTAATAAATATTTTATCATAAATTTATAATTCACTTCTATTATAATTTGTCAATAAATCTACGAATTGTATTTACTATAATTTTGTTTAAATAGTTTCCTTTTTCTTTTTCTTTTTTTGAGTACATTTAATTAATTTGTTATGCTTTTATGTGCAATTTTGTGGGTGGGAAAATATACTTTTGTAATTAATTTTTTTTTTTTTTTAATTAAATTACTTTTGCTTAATTTTTCTTTGTTAAATTTAATTTATGTTTATAGTGTTTTCTAGGAATTTATTGAAATTCAATGAAATTTTTTAATATAACCGTTGTGATAGAGAATTGAATTGTTATAATATGAGAAACAACGACATTTTTGAAGAGTTGAAGTGAATAAATCATTACAAATCGATAGGGGTATACCAAGGCTTCGTACTTTTATATTTTTTTTTATATATGTAAACTGTCAAAATCTACGAAGTACGAAGAAAAAGTACGAGGCCTTGGTAAACCCCTAATATTAATGAAATGACATTCTTTATATTAAAATTAACAGCTTTGTAAAGGAAAGTTTCTAAGAATATTACTGAAGTGGTGAGTTTACGTATTAATTATTATATTTAAAAAAAAAAAAAAAAAAAATAAATCGTATGGTGAAATTTTCTATATTATTTGAAACCAAACCACGATTAGAATAATAAAAATTAAAATCACAATTGTTCATATTGAGAAAATCTCATTGATTGTAAACTTATATCTGCTTTAAATTCCAGATAATTATTTTTTTTTATTTACCCATTCTTCACAAACGGGTTGAAACTAAAAAATAATTCAAATATAAATTAATCAAGAACTATTTAATTGGTGAAACGCATAAAAATTGATTAAATAGCAACAGTTTCTCATTTATAATAAAACATAATTTCAATTATGTACAACTTAAAGAAAAAAAAAAGTTTTGCGTTTATTTCTATTTAATTTAAAAAAAATTAAATATGTACTTTAAATTGTGGCAATGAAATTTCAAAATATAATTTAATACTTAATACTCAATATTATTTTCATTCAAACAAAAATATTGAAGTATATTTAAATACTAACATGCGTAGTAAGTAACTTATAGTAAATTAGTTTGTAATGGAAATAATTATGTTTATTGTTGTCATCACGTTTAGTTTATTTTTCAGAACAATGGATAAATTGAACTGATTGCTTGTGCCTGGTATATGCTTACAAATAATACATTTTCATAATATAAATGAAATGAAATCTAATTACAATCGATTATATTGCTTTTATTTTTTATGCTCAATCTAATAAACGATAATGGAAGCATAGAAAAACGATTGACCATTAAACAAAATTATTTTTGTGATTCTAATTTGTGATTTACTCGTAAATGAGTCGATTGAATGAATATAATATTATTAACTATTTACCGGTTCTTTTAACTCATAAGATTTATAATATTCTTATTGTACTTACATATATACCTAAGAATTATTGTTGCATAGAAAAAAAAACTAACATCAGTTTATTTATTAATTTTTCTTCTTTTTTTTTACATTATTAGCTGCATGCAAATTAAAACTATTTTAAAATAATTATTTCTTTTTATTTGATGTTAATATTGAGTATATTTTTGGATTCAAATTATTCATTCTTTTCAGTTGTTCAAATTTTAGCGCAACAATGTAATGTCTAAATAAATGCAATTTATTAATTTAAATGTATTGAAATTTTCTATATCGCTATTACCATGTGAAAATAAACAAATACGCATATCTATTTTAAAATAACTAAAAGCTAATTTAACTATATTTCCATCTGACATTGTTTTCTTTTTCAAAAAAAATCATAAAAATAAAAAAAATAATATTGATATTACACAATTGACTGGCTTCTTCCGCATATAACTTTAAAATCAAAATAAATATTTATTATTCGATACGCATTTTTCTAATAAGAAATTCAAAACATATCAAGGTGCGGTGCATAGTATGCGTAGCGATCATACACCATAATAATAATGTATAATAAAAAAAAAAAACACAAATACATCTGAGTAAATTTCAAATTGTTTATATAGAATAAATAGCGTATCGCGCTATATTAATTAATTTTAATGTGTTTATTTACTTAATGTTATTGAGTATCTGGGTAGTTAGTTTATTATGTAATCTACTCAATATTAGTGTACATGCTTTTAACTAACAAACACATTGTCAAATAAATGTTTAAATAATAAACGGAAGTCTGTTCTTCTTTAAATTGTTCTTTATATGATTTATTTTTTTGAACTTTAAAATGAAATTATTATGAGATGGGATGGTTTATATGATTTGTCGGTATAATTTATACAATAGGCGAAAAACATAATTTATTTCCACTTAGCAAAATAAGTTAAAACGAAAAGCTTTTTAGTTTAGCAGCAAATACAATCGTGTCATTAAATCTAGATGGAATTGCTTGGTCAAAATACATAAAAACTAGAATCTGGATGTATTCATAAGATCTGCCAGAAAATCCCACCATTATTCGTGGTTTACAATACAGCTTATAACTTTATAATACTTAATAATTTTTGTGAGGATCTAAATGAGATTATTGTAGAACGTGAGCGGTACAGCAATGTTATTGGTTTTGACTTGTAAATGGCATGGGTTCAAAATGTTTAAAACTACTGGTTCCAGATGTCTAGTTCTAACACTTTTAACTAAAAATGGCGGCAGCGTCAAACAAAGTAGCGAACACGTATGTGTTACTATTTTTTTGTTTTGCGCCGACATTTATTTTAGCTATAAGTATTGGAGATAGCCTACTGAGACCTTCAGTATTAACCAGTTTCAAGTTGTGCCCATTCCAAATCACACAATAATATTGCTGGAGCTCTTACTGTTCACGAGAGATCGACGAAAAGTTAAAGTAGAAGTTTTAGTTAAATTTAAAAATCAAAAATTAAACAATTTTTCAATATTTTCGAAACGTTGTGAATTCTTTTTTTTTTTTTTAGTTTTGCTTGATTATTTTCTTTCCAGACTCACTAATAGTTGATTATTACACAGCCAAGTTTCAATTTAATTTAATTAGAGTTGATTTATTGCTGTGCTCTGGAGATTTTAATGAATTTCTCATTTACAATTACATCAAGTCTACAAGTAGAATATAGTTAAAAGAAAATTGAAATTAAAATATTTCGTATCTGTATTACAACGAATATTTGAATTAATCATAAAGCTATATAGCAGATATTTTGATTCAACATAAATAAAAAAGAAAAAAGAAATTAACTCATTGATTCAATATGAGCTTGTCAAATATTAATATATAATAAAGCAGGTAATCTCTTGCTAAAATCATTATGTAAACAGAGAGTATTCATAAATTGCAGCATAGCAAATGCAAAAACATTTTTTAATTTATCAATCATTCATATGTTTTTGAGAACAATCTTTACATAAAAATAGTGAAAATATATTTTACATTAAAATATTATTAATTCTCATGTGCAATAAAAGATTTTTTTTCTTAAAAGATAGAGAACATAAATATTAAAAAAAAAAACTTATTTTCACATAGCAAATGAAATGTTTTCATGCATGAATTACTTATTAAAACAATATTGCCGCACTGTTTTGGTTTCGCTTTAAATATTTTTATAAAAAAAAAAAAAATATAAAATTGAATATATAATGTGAATGAATGAATAATGGCTTATAAATTTGATATGGTACTTTTATTAATTTATGGCATTATGTTGTTATTCAGTGTGAATGTACCATTTATATCATGCTTATTAATATAATAACAATTGTATATAATATAGCAGCCAAACAAAAAATAAAATACTCACAATGATTTTGTAGTAAATGCGGGTATAAGGTAATAATGCAGATCAAATATATTTTTAATAAACTTTTAGCCTTTTTATATATGTATTAATTGATTGCAGATATGTGCGTTTTAAATGGTTAGTAGATTCTATGAAATTTATTTGTTATAAGCATAAATGTTTTGTTAGCATCATAAAAAGTTTAAATCAAGCAAACAACACAACAAATAAATGTTCTATTTGATAGCAAATCATTTGACTCGATTTTCAATCAAGTCACTTAATTTTATAGCTTAGTGAAATAAAAATTATACACATGAACCAATACATCATTTCTACCCAAATAAAAATAACAAATGCACATAACAAAATTAATACAAGAAGGGAACCTTAAAATAAAATTGCTTCCATCCATTTTTTTTTCTTTTCTTTTATTAATTTATTTAAATTAAATGATTAAATTTTTACTCTTATAAATTTGAATAAAATTGTTTTTAAATTCAAAAATGGACAATAATTATAAATTAAAATGTATACTAATTAGTCTTTGGTAACAATATGCATGTTTTGCAATCTTAGTATTTTTAGATTAAAAAGAAAAACGAAAACAATACAACATTCTAATTATACTTAATTAATAATTAAACTAAATTATTTATGGTTTGTTTTTGTGTCAATTTTTGTTAAATAAATAGTTTTTTTTTTATAGTGTAATTTCTATATACCTATTTCCGTGAAATTTTAATTGTGTCGTTGTGTTATTATCATTTTTTGACTCTTTTTTTTTAATAGAAATACATATGGTAAATATTTAAGGGGTGTTATTATATATGGACTATATAAAATAATTTTTCAACTTAATTCGTATACAGGAGTGCCTCTTTTTTTTGTTTTTGTTTTTGTTTTTTTTTTTGTTTTTTGAAAAGCAATTGTGATTTAGAAAATGGCACCAATTAAAATGTTTTTTTTTTCTTTTTGCTTAATACTATAATTTGTAATTAGCTGTGTTACTATAAAATAACTTAATAATGCATAAATATTTTTTAATAATAAAATATATAATCTGTATCATTTAAATGAATTTAACTTTTATATATAAAAAGTTTTTGTGAAAATACTGAAGTGGATCGAAAAGAGTTAAAATATCATTTGAACGCATTTGATATTATTTTTTTCTTCTTATTATTGAAGACGGTTATATCCGAAAATTAAACAAACGCAAATAGAGAACGTATGAAGAAAATAAAGAAATATTGTAGAAAAGTAGAACCAACAATAAGAATGAAGTTAATCTGTAAAGTAATTCTTTATCTCAAATCATATAAACTTATTGATAAAAATATGTGAATATGTGTTGAGATTTATGTAAGATCTCTTATCAATCTTCTTATCGATTCTCCGGTCGATTGTTTTTATCTCTTTTTGGTTATTACCAAATTTTTAGTCGAAAAATATTTGAGCTTACTATTGCTATGATTTTGTTATTTATCAGCAGGTAATTTCAGGATATTTACAAACAATACGAAATAAACGAAAACACGATACGTTACGTAACATGAAATTTATACTCCTTATCACTAGTCCGAAATTTATAAAAAAAAAAAAAAACTTTTTGTAAAGTAAGTAATGATATTCTTAAATATATATATATATATTTTTTAAGGTCGATATATTAAAACCAAAATATTGAATGAAGTAATGTACATATTTCACTAAATATTTTTCACAAAAACTTTCATATTCGTCAATAATGAATTGGTTTAGTTTTATCACATAAAAATAAAATTCATTTAACTTACAGAAAACAATACGAAATAATGAAAAACAATATAAGCAAACTCACAAATTAATTGAAGCACTTATAATATCAGGTTATTTTTGTTTTTGTGGATACATTAACAATGTGTCTTATTAATTTTTCTTTATGGACTATATTTTTCTAGGCCGTATGGTTTTAAGTTCGTTGCATTTTGAGCGATATTTTCATTAAAGAAGGAAGACGCTACTGCCTTTGTATGTTTTTTGTTTTTTTTTTCTTATAAAAAAAAGAAAGATCAAAACGCGACAAACACGAGTAACACAAAATTATCAAAGAATATACTTAATTTCCATTAACTATTATCTTTTCCAGATGATTTCTCAATACAATTTAACAGTCATGGTCGGTTTAACACATAACTTATTATTATTATATATATTTATATAATATAACACAAATCACTGAGTTGTTAGTTCTCGTTTATATATAAAATATTCTATTATTTTAGTCGATTTGATTGTTGTATTAAACTTATAATTTTGTCGTCACTATAATCACATATGCACGCACATACATACACATACACCACACACACATAAAATAAATATATTAACGGTTAATGTTCATTATCATTACTTTCGTCTAAATTTCGATCCCAGTTGAATTCAGTGATACCATTTTTAATGCCTAAATTACCCAAATGATTAAAACGTTCTTCAAAATTAACATCTTTGGCTTTGAGTCTTTCAAATCTTTGGAATAATAGTTTTTTTGCAAATTCATACAATTCAATATCAAGTGCATTCAGTTCTTCAACTTTTCGTCGTTGATCCGGACGTAAATTATTTAATGTTGAGCTTGATACAGTTGAATTGTGCTGTTCAAATGGTATTGCGAAACGTAAATTGAATGTCTCTTCAAATACGTACTGTGATATCTGAAATAATATATATATATATACAAAAACAATTATTTAATATTTTCATTTAAAAATTTCTCAAATTGTTTGATCGTGAAAATATGTGAAAAACTAAAATTAAATTTACCTTTTGGTGTTCAGTTAAACCAAAATAAGACATTGCAGCCAAATTACGCTTTGCACTGGCCAACATAATACGGTCACGTTCATGTGTAGGCATCGATGATTTATTATAACAACCAATCAGTGCTAAATCGGATAGCATACGTGTTTGTCGATTTGTTGCTAAATTGCTGTCGCATCGAGTGAACTGATCTAAGTGTACACCAAGCCAATTATCACCTAAATTTCAATGAAAAAATGGACATGGATTTCTTTTTTTTTTAATTTTCAAATGCTATCTTATATCAAACCTGAATAACATGGTGGTAGTTCACTTGGTGTTGCTTGTCGCCCCAGACACCAATGTCTTGCTGTTTTCCAAGTTGCACCTCTTTGTACGTGTCTAAATTCGGATAAATATCTTACAATCGGCTGTCGCAATAATGTTATATAAAAATATCTTCGTTTTGCTGTTTCGCCCTCATTTTTGTCCAGCTCTTGATCAACACAGCTAATTAATTCTGTCCAATCCGCATGCAAACCACATTTCCAACCAGTTGAATAACGAGAAAATAGCCAATTTTCATTACGATGCGTACGAAAACAATAACAACGTTTTCGTTTACGTTGGCACTCACACGGTCGCTGCAGGTATTGGAGAAAAAAGAAACAATTACAATTTAAAACGGTTTTAAAATTATGACAAAATTTCTTTTTGCAAACCTTTAAATCTAAGTCCAATACTAGATGTTTTCCAAATGATGTTCCACCAGTTTTTTGAATATGCAAAAATACCATTACATCATGAGCATCCATATCGAATTGAAAATCTTCATTAAGTACTTCTTCATAGCTTAAGCCAGGATTGGCATTAAGTGCATTTGGTTGAAGTGATTTTCCAAAATTATTTGGAAATGAATTTGTAAATCCGATATCAGAACTCATCACAGTTTCACGTTTTGTTAAAGCACATACCTGTGAATATCGTTATCGCATAAAGTATTTCTTAATTGAAAATATTTGTTTGTTATTATTTATATTCAAAGTATTGCTTATCATCTCAATAGCTCATATGTGTTGCAATATATAAATAAAATATTTTTTTATTATCACAATTAAAAAATAACAAAAACATTTTAAATATTTGTGATAAATGGCAAGATAATACTGTCATTTTTATTTTTTTACAAACGTTACAAAGATTTAGCAAGCAAATAAAAAAAATAGATTAAAACTCACCTGATCTGGACAAAAATATCCAAAACCAATAATACCAGCAACGGCCAATACTAAACAAATAAGTACAATTGAACGAAGCCTTGGCCGAGGCTCCATTTTCTTAATTTCATAAGCCCCGCTGGGTAACAAAAGAGAAAAATCACTGTCCACTTGAACTTCTACACTTTTCCGCATATCCAGTCGTGAAGACTCACTACTTCTACCAGCTTTCATCACTTTACCCGGCCACACACTAAATTATTCTAAAATAATAATAATAAAAAAAAAACAATGCACAAACTTAAAAACTCATCATTGAGCCCAAGCAAGTTTTATTTTTTTTATTTTCACCGAAATGTTTATTTTTTTTGCTTCTTGTATTTATTATTCAATAGTGAATTCAGCGCACATCCAATGAATGTATGATTAGGATATTTTTAGATGCATTTGGTTTTCTTCTCTTTTTTTTTTTGTTTTTTTATTTTGTAAGTATACTTAATGAAACGAAACTTTTTTTTTATCTATTCCGTAGTGATTTTTTTTTACACTTTTTTTTTAGCATAATAATAATAAAGTAGAAAAAAAATTCTTTTGACAGGCAGACGACTGCCCAAAAAAACGTCAAGCATCATTCATGGTCTAACCCGAAGTGCTAGTGCAACATTGCGAATGGTTCGTAATTCAGTGTTGCCGTACAGTATAAGATTTACAAGATGATTAAGTATTTTAAAAATGTATGAAAACATGAAATGTTATAAAGAAAACGCCAAGTAAATTAACAACTTAATTAATTTTTATTTTAAAATGTAAATTAATTTTAACATCGTATATATGAATATATATTTTATTGTTGGCGGTATATGTTCCTAATATTTTATCGATTTTAAATAATAAATATTAATATACCTACTTATTTATTTATTTCCTTTCTATTTGTTATCAGTCTATCTCTAGAAAAGAAATAGAAAATCACTTAATAGTATACATAGAATAAAAATATTATATTTCATTTTTATATAAATATATTATATTAAAACAGTAAAAAAAAATAGTACGTAATCTAAATCAAATCTCTGGGTTGTCCTTGCTTATTCAATACTCTTTTTTGCTGTCTGTAGATCATCATCATTAGAAAGTTTCTATTACGCCTGAACAGATAAGCTGCTCAATTTTTCAAATTTTACAATAAATCGTTTTATCCTTCCTACACACATAATATTGAAATAGGAAACATCATTTTTAAAAATATGTGCCTTTTTTTTTAAAAAAAAAAGAAGAAAAATCAGTTAATTTCCATAACCGGAAATATGAAAATACATAAAAATCAATGTTTTCAAAAAGTTAATAAATAATAATGTACGAGACAAAAATATTAACTGAATTATTAAATGAACACATCTCTACCAATTGCGGTAATAATTTTTTTTTTTTTAATTCTCTGCTATGCGTAAAATAATCTAATATTAATAATTCTATTCGTTGCACTACTTGAATTAACAATTAAAATTCACATCACACAAATGCCATACTTATTTAAATTTGATAATATCGAATTTATTCATGAATCGCACATTTTCAAAACATAAATATAAAATTCGTTTGTACAAATCGACGTATATTAACTATATATTTAATAACAGGGTGGTATGACATTATTGAATGAAATATATTTAAAAATAAAAATTATCATCAAATGAATTTATAAATAACCTCAACCGACCTAAATTAAATCCAATATTTTCAATATAGGCTGAAGTGATTTTTCTGTATTTACATATTTTCGACGACGTTTCATTGAGTTGCATTGGGTGTCCTGAATAACGTACAAAAAGAATTTTGTAAATAAATTTGATGTAGTGACCCACAAGACAGGTCGAGGTTAATACAAAAACAACTTTAAGAACATTTTGCACATTAATCGTGAGACTAAATGCAATTAGAAATAAGCCATGGTTGAAGGTATGAAAAAAAAAATGCGTTCCACCTTATTTCAGAACCAAATACATATATAAATATGTTCGTTCATTAAATTCAGAATAAAAAATTGAAAAATTATTATTTAGGCTGAATCCATTTATTTGCCATATATATTTGAAATTGTAAAATTAAACAATGACCTTGTTTACTTAGAGATGTCGTTCATAATTTTTTATCACACCCTGTTTTTAACTTATATAAGTTAGCATTTACCAACATAACATATAACTCGTTCGTGATGATCTTACTGATTTTTTTTTTTATAAAACAAAAAAAAAACATATTAAATGTATATGAACATTGTGTACTTACCTACTGTATTGTATATTCTATCATTCCATCATTCATAATTTATATAACATCCTGCCTCTCAGACAATTTTTGGTATGATTTTTAGAAAGAATCGTTCATTTATTTATGTGTCTTTTTTAAATGTCAATTCGTATGCAAGATACAATTCATGATAATATCTCTTGTTGCATGAATTGCATATTATTCAGAAATACTTACATATTTTCTATTGCATTATTTCTAATATACAATTTTCATACAAAATAGTTTTTCATTACCGTTTTTTGTTTTTGCATATTCGAACGATGTTTTTTTTTTGTTTATCAACTCTACTATATTTTGTAAGCATCTTTTTATTTAACGAACAGAAACCAAAGAAAATGTTCATAAAGACTTTATTTGATAACTATTTAAAAAATTCATTTACAAATTTTATTTTATGCATAATAATCATTACAAATTTTGGGTGAAAATACAATTTAAGTAGCAAAACTTTCAGCGGGAG
>JAABKK020024207.1:0-17414 GCA_011634745.2 Catotricha subobsoleta | reverse complement strand
ATATCAGATATATATCGATTTCGACATGATTTCCTGATATCTATATTTCACATCGTATAGACATCGGAGCGATATAGATTTTTGTCATTGGTAATTTTCCGAAATCGATGGTTATTAGGGATACTAAAAAATCGTATCATTTACCACACCGCAACCAGAAAATTTATTTTTGCGACTACTTATGTGACCAGATGTCACTTTGGGGTATTGTTAGCGTTAAACATATCGAAATATTATTTGACAAAGAATAGAAATATATAAGTAATTGAATTTCGATTTCAAATTATTCATTTTAAAATGTAAATCGTTCAATTACGAATTGGTCCACTACTTAATTTTTGTTAACTAATATAATATAACTAAATTTGTAAATATGATAAGAATGAAAAAAAAAATTGAAAATACTTCAATATTCTATCACTTTTATGTCTATAATGACTGAAAAACACCTACAATACTATCTTTTTAAATAAATTTTACCATTTCTGAACATTTATGAAAGTAGACATATTACAATCGTACGAAAATTCTATTTTATCAAAAAATTTACTTCATTTAAAGTATTGATTTCATAAATTATTTTTTGTACACTTTCTTTTTTCCTTACAAATATGAAATTGTAGCTATAGTGGCAGCTTGTTTTTTTTTTCAGTGGTCGGATATACTTACCAATATACGCAGAATTTCGCTTTACTGAAAATATGAATGTTTAGACTTAGAAATAATTCGATTTTGGGTCGTGAGATCCAAAATTATAGTGGCAAGTAATGGATTTTCTCAAAATTTACTGAACGGATCAAAACTAAACCATGTATATTTTCACGAGCGCAACATTCTGAGTCTATAATATATAATAGTAAAATCCTGAGAAAAAGTGGTATTAACGATAAAGAAGATTTTGTTTTGAAATTTTTACCATTTGTTGGTAACGTGTACTTAACAAAATTGAAGTCGTGTACCATTCCATTGGCTGCTTGTTTTTTTAAGTTAAAAAAACTTTTGATCAAATTGGTAAGCTTATCGAACAAATATCTTAACTATTTCGGGTTTTCCATATTAAAAGATAAAAATAACTATGTTTTTCCTATTTCATTTTAACAATTCTTACGCAATTTCTACTACAAAAAAAATGGTTCTAAAAATTATATAAAAATTAAACGCCTTCAGTCCTACCAGTCCTTACATTTACACGAAATGTTGGCTATATTAAATACTACATAGATTTATTATAAAATTGTATACATTCTGATAAATGATACGTCATCTTATATCTCTATCTGAAATATTATAAAGCATATACATAATAATAATAGAAAATAATATTATATGTGTCCAGTCCCATACAATTGACAATTATATAATATTTTAACAGTTGTTGTTGCCGGTATAATAAAATATTTGTTGTGCATTCACCCATAACATTTAAGCAAAAGAAGTCTAATACCTAACTATATTACTAAAATAAAAAATAAAAATATGTCTATAGGGAAAAGGAAAGTATATTCATATAAATAACAGACCATTTGGCAAATACAGCACCTTTTTTCTAAAATCCCTTTCTAATTTGTTATTAAGTACTAAATAAAATACAAGATAATATTAAGACTTGGTATAATAAGTGATTTTTCTTAAAAAATATTATTTATTTTAATAAAAAGAAAAATTCTTGCCATTTACATTATTATTTATGATTAACAATTTTATGAAATCTTATTATCATCCTAAACATATTTTCTCTATTTAAGTACCAACAATCCAAATATAACTATAATTTCTATATGTCCCGAAAGTTCACGTTGGAAATAAATCGGCATTTACCTTATCGCACCCCCACTAAATAAAATTATATTGTTGTGGTCACTATAGAAAAATCAAGGATATGAATGCATATAGAAATTTGATTAATAAAAAAGTTAGCCTGTTAATAAAAAAATTTAGTGCCAAATTATAAATAATTAGATAGTTTGTTTTAAGCTCGATTTTAAGTGTTGCGGATTTTTTTATGCGCGCTAAAATAAAAGAAATAAAAAAGTTCTAGGTTGAAATCAAGGAGCGAATCGGTGGGTTAACCACCCACCTCCTGACTTTTGTTTTGATTTGCATACGGCGCGGTTTTTTTTCGCGGTTTATTAGTGCTAAATAGTAACTTTTTTACATTGTAAATGTTGGTATCTAAAAAAGAGAAAGAAAATGTCACATTTTTTTGGCACAATTTTTCACATTTACCATTTACCTCTCCATAACAAAAAGTGTGTGCATATATGAACATAACTATTTTATATTTAAATGTACTTCAATTGATTTACTTTGATATAAACTTCTAAGTGTGACGTCTGGCGGATGCTTGGCTAATATTGATGGAAATTTTCAAGAAAGTTAAAAATAATATTTGAGAAAATTAGAAATAAGATTTTTTTTTATTTTGTTTTTTTTTTATTTTTCTAACACAACAGATTAAATGTGGACACAGAAATCTTTTCTTATTTCATTTTTTTTCCTTCTAAGCGGAAATTAAATTTATTTATAAATTGATATGCGATCAAACTTTAGAAAATTATTACGTGGGTACCATCAGAAAATATGAGCACGTTAGAATTTTGTATATAGGAACATAAAAACATATTTTGAAATGAATTTGATTAAAAATGAAATAGTGATTTAGCATCGAAACTGTATTTCCTATAAAAAAAAAAATCTATTTACACCTTTCATTTCTGATAGTCAAAGTAACTCAAATAATCTGAAATGATATAACTTAAACGTTTCGATGGATTATAACATCAAAAACCCAAAATTTTTGAAGAAAATAAGATCAGGACGATTCTATTTTTCATCAGAAAAAAAAAATCGAAAAAACATTGGATTAATCGTTTTTGAAATGAATCTAGCGTTTTACTCCTATAATAAAATGTACATAAATCCAATCAGGAAGAAAGGCGTATATTGACTGTTGTAGCCGCAGGTTAAATTTTCTATAGAGTGATTATGCGCGATATTGTAACTAAAATTATTATATTGAATATATTTTAATATAAAAATGAAATCGAAAAGACATAGTAGGAAAATACAGCAGAAAAATATAACTAACATACTTACTGCGAATTGTTTATTATAAACTTAAACATACATAAATTTAAAATTACAAAATCCAAATTCGACTAATGTCTATAGTTTCATTTATAATATCTACTTATTTAAGTATAATAATATGTTGACGTTTATCTACATATAAAATTTGGCTTCAGTATAGAGCGGTACTGATCTGATTTTTTTTTAACAATTTCAACAATTTTGCATAACAATAATATTTTTAGTTCCGCAATACAATAAAATATGCAATCTTTATTGCCACGCCGTGTGCCATATAAATTTTTTATATACACATTTACGAAAAACCAAGCATAGCTTACAATCTTATATTACAAACAAGAGCGTCTGGTTTTTTGTATATGTCGGTTCCATATAAAATAATATTACTTCTAAATACTTGACATAACAATAATAACAAACATATTAAACCGGTATTTTTGTACAAAAATAAAATAAACAAAAATGTTTTTTTTTTCTCATTTTCTTTATTTATTTTTTATTTATTTATTTTATTTTTTTATTTTCAAATGAGGTAGTTTAATTGAGATCGAAAGTATTTCACTTTTAATTTTATTATTGTCAACGATCGCAATAATTTAACTGTTCTGTTTACATGGTTTATAATGAAATAATATTGTATAGAGACAGACTTACTTATACGCTTTTTCAAAATAATTTATTTTCAGATATATACAAATATTTATAATATGTATGTATATTATTTTAAAATGAAATAATGTTAAAGCGAATGAAATTGTAACATTCATGCTCTTTATTTATTTAAATATAAATATAATATATTATTTTATGTAAGATGATGATCTTGAAATTTTTTTTTTGTTTTGTTGCGTTAATGCGTTAAAATAGTAGGCTTAAAGATATCGTTTATATGGACAAGTATTTATAAATAATTGTAATGGGAAATTATGTAATGGAAGCGAAAATAGTTTGTTTATAAATAATAATGAAATCTAGTGGCGTTTGTATCTGATTTAATTTTATTAGGTACATATATATTTCATCAAGTCAAATAATGTCACATTTTTTTTTCTTTTCTTTTTTTGATAGAAAAAACGGATATTTTTTTTTTGATGTTGCTGGGAATATTTCTTGATCTAAATATTGAGATTTTTTTTGGTTTTAAATCCATAGCAACCCAACTCATTTATGTGAGGGTATCATGGTTGGAAATATATATACTGGAATATATAATATATATCTTTATTTAATAAACAAATCATTTATTATCCTCCCGCGAGAACCATATTTATATCATTTTTTTCTTTTTTTTAAATAGATGAAAGGGCTTATCATTACCATTTTTTCAGCTCATGACTTTTTTGATTTGATGAAGATTAACTCAGATCAACCCCACGAATATCGATTTTTCCACCTATCGAAATATTAAATTGTTTTTTCAAAATAACCGCCCAAAATTGCCCCAATTGAATTGTTTCCTATATGGTACACCTGATTCCAGAGAAATCATAGAAATAATTTTTTTTTGTTGGCATTTAGAACTTATTTTAAGTAAAATATAAAGTAAGTAAAAAAAAGTGTACCGTATACGGTACAGTGGCCGGATCTGGGTTAATTTAATTTTATTTCTATAAAAATAAGTTAATTAAATAATCTATCTTCTTTCATTCGTCTATAACCGTGTATTTTATCGTCAAACGTTCCGTACATATCTTATCTGATCTTTATTGCTTTACATTTTATTGCTATATACATATTATACTTACTTTTCAATTATTCCTAATATTAATGCTTTTAAGACTTGTCAATGCAGATCAGGAAAATATAATCGCATTAATTAACAAGTGATTCATTCATTTGTTACAGCTTTGAAATATCACAGTTATTCCTATTCACCGTTTTTCTTAGAGTAAGCAATACTTTTCATAGTATATATACATATACTTTAATACTTCCGATCATAATTTAGTAAAATATTGGACAATACAACAAAAAAACAGCAAGCAAGCATTAAAAAAACAAATAAAATAAAATAAAAAAATTAGCAACTACCGTCTATAGAAACATAATTAAGCATCACTAATTTTGCTGGAAACGATAAATTGCCCTCAATAAAAAAAAAAAACAATTTATAAAATGATATTAAACCCATAATTAATTACGTTGATTTTTCGTTTGATGAATTTGTTGTTTGCAATTGCAAGGACATTTTCTTACAATAATTTCCGATAGGTGTTGACCTCTTTTAACTCTTTTCCATCGTTAGATGGATAAATATAATTGTGGTCGCATGATATATATATATATAGATAGATAGATAGAGAGAGAGAGAGAGAGAGAGAGATTTCGCTATGCTCAATTATATTTGAAGGTCATCTTTAAAAATTATTTTTTAAATTTCAAAATACTAAATTTTATTGAAAAAAAAATCAAAATAAGAAACTGAAATAAAATTAAATAAAAATAAAAATAAAAAATAAGTTTATGTCATAATTTGTTGTAATTTCATAATTACGTGCTTTGAATAAATTTCTTTTTATGATGATTTTATCTCGAACAATACTTTAATTATTCATCAAAAGATTATATTGTGGTAGGTATCGTATTATATAGACAACAATTTATTTGTAGAAATGCTTTTTTTTGTAACACTTTACGTTTTTTTTTCTGGTTCTGTTTTGTACATTTTTTCTTTGTGGTACACTTACAAAATAATTGGTTTAATACATTTCTATTTGAACTATTCAATAAGTGCTTAAAAGCAATATTCTGAATCCGATTATTGGAACATAAAATGTTCATAATGTGCTCTAATTCTTTTTAAATACTTAATTGAAGTTCAAGGTATTGTTTTCGATAATATTGTTATAGAAAAATCTATATAAATAACATTATTTTAAACAATACTTACAAAAAATTACAAAAATTATTTTTACTTTTCATAAATTACAATTAAAAAATATTTAAAAAAAAATGTCTAACAAAGTAAACGTATAGTATATATAAATATAAATATATATGACAATTTTTTTTTTTTTTATCAATTTTCGATTTTAGCATATGGAAGGAATTTTTTAAATTTTTCGCCAGGAACAAATAGCACATTTTTTTATTCACATTTGGCCTAAAATATCAGTTTTTTCAAAATTTGCATTTCACACAAAATTTATTCAAGAACTAGAAAATAAAACCAAATAAATTTACTTCTTTTTGTTAGATAAATTATTAAACCTTCCAACAGTTCAAAGATATGCTTATTTGGTCAACAATTACGGAAGATATGACCATTTCGGGAATTTGGTGAGCTGTCATTTTAGACAACATCATTAACATTTTATTGTCTCTGTTTCTATAAAAAAAAGTTATTTATTTCATTATATTATTTAGTGAAGATCTGTGTTTTCATATCATATGGGAAAAAAAAAACAATAACTGTAATCGAACTTTAATTTAGTATGTGTTACTTATAAAATTAAAAAATACCTTGCTCTTGACAAAATCAAAAATTGATTCAAAAAAAAAAATTATCACCCTAATATATGTATATATACTACTTGCGCTGCTGTTTTTGTTTTTTTTAATTTCTTACACATTCAAATTCAAACACTGGAAATGCAAAATATTTTAAACCAGAAGAGATATTGGTTGCATTTCTAATAAGGTTTAGAACTCATAAAATTGGATTATTAAAATTTATCTATTTTACAACATTAACATTATATTACGTTCAACATGAAAAAGTATCACCGGGTTAACAACTATTCCTTATTTAAGCATGAATTGAAATACAATTTTATTTGTTTTATCAATTATTTGAAAGCTGCTAAATTTTAATTTATACATCAGGAAATATTGGTCCCACATATTGACGTACCGTATCTCTGAATTGCACATTTTTAAAATAAATCGAAAACAAAAAATGTGAAAAAAAAATTATAAAACAAAAAATTGCATCGCGTAATTCAATTAATCTACATACCTTGAAATATGCACATTAATTTATTGCTGAAAAATATAATTCAATATTACGAAATTTGGATATGCCAGACAAGCAAATTGCATTTTTCAGATGGATATCATTGAGGAAACAATTTAACTTTCATACGTATTTTCGGTTTTCAAAATAATAATTTTATTTAAGCCCAAAAATATTTAGCAATAATCATATTATCGTTTAAAATATGAATGCGCTTTTCAACAGTATTTAAATTTAAAAAAAAACAATCGCCTCAGAATACATTAAACGAAATTTACTTGATTGAAATAAAACAAATTTTATTCAGAAACCGAATGTTCAGGACGTACAAATATGGTATGTATGATGTTTGTATTACTATTTTTTTTTTTATTTTTTGTATAAAAAGGTAATTAAAATATTAATGTAAACTTCACTGGGTGGATAAGTTAGCATAATTGACTGTTGAGTTTCATGTTCATAAATTAAGACATTTAAAAAAAAAAATAAAAAAAAAATATAAATAAAAAGCCAATTAACAATACTTACAACCGAGTTAAATGCATATATGATTAATAATTTATATATCTATTAATATTCAGATAGTCGTTATGAAAATATTGTGTGTAATGAATTTAATTTAAAAATTAATGAAAATAATATGCATATCACGCATCATTCACACCGTGTTTTTTAATTAAGGGTTAATAAATATATTATTTGTGACATATTTATATTTATTCTAGGTACTACTATAAAGCGATAGCAGTAACCTTGGTTATTATTATGATATTTATTGTACTGTTAAAACAAATTGAAATAAATTGAATATTAATTAAATTAAATCAAATTCAGGGCAGATATGATACTTAAAGAAAAAAACAAATCATTAAAATTTAGGTCTCTATTATAATTATCGTTTTTATTGAAAATGATTTCTTCAAATTATCTGATTTCATAAGGAGTTATATTTTTTTTATATTGTTAATATAAAAGCTAAACCTTGACTTTATGTTAATGTTAATGTTAATTGAATTTTTCCGGATAGTTTTTTTTTTTTATCGCGCTTCAAAATGGTGAAGAAAATCAATCTATTACAATAAATCTTGTTATAATTTGGTAGATCATAGAATTTTTTTTTTTAATTTTAAAATAGCATTATAATGCATTCTAATTTATTTATTGATTTGTAAGACTATTCAAAGTCACGCAAAACTAATTCGAAATTAAATTCTTATATAGCAAAATTGAATAGGTTATTGATAAACAGTTTTTAATCAAACGTTATTTTTTTTCTATTTTTCTTTTTTGTTATAGACAAAACACAAAGATAAATTACTTAGTAGAGCAAAAAAAAAGAACGCACACACACACACACAAACACACACACACACAAACACACACACAAATAGTTCTTCAATTGAAAAATTATGAATTGTTCTATAAAAATTAAACCATTTAAGACTTTTATTAGCTTCAAATTCTAAAAATATATATTTTTATACTTAAACTGCCTACATACCAATACCTTTTCTTGTCCCTGGGTGTAGTTGAATGGTGATACCATGTAATGTATATAATGCGTATGATTTAAAAAAATATATATATATAAAACCAAACCAAACCATAAAATGGTTAAGCAACTCGAAAATATATGTGTGAACGGTCAAATCAATTTGGATATAATAGCTGCTGGATTCAAATTCAAATACAACAAATAATATGTGATTATTATCTCATATTATTTATTATTTCATTCCTCTAAGGTTAACCTTTTTTCCGCATTACTTATTGTAATAACAATAATCTAATATACATTTTGGTTAGCCTGCAAAACTCATTTGACGTAACACATAATAATAAACCAAATAATATTGGGTAATATTAATCTTATTGCTGAACGGTTGGTATTAATATATATATATATAACTCTTTTATACCCAACTAGTTGTTGATATTGATCTTGAAAATAATTCGACCAAAATTAAAATCATCAACCAAGCGCAAAAAATAAAAAGAAACTTGATTTTGAAGAGCGAAGAAATCTTTATATAAATAAAACCGAATCAAATTATTGTGAAATTTAATGAAAAGAAAATAATTACTATAAATAAATACTTACATATATAATTATATATATATATATATTTTTGATGTAATTTTTGTCCAATTTTATTTTCGACAACATCATCAATTTAGTCGTGGCGTAAGTACTAATTTACACAATGCAATAATATGAGCAGTACATTTTTATAATAGCTGTAAAATTATAAATTATATGTATAGAGCAAAGACACTTTTATTTTACTTCTATCCATTACAAATAAATAAATAACCATATTGCAATAGAAGTATTTTTTTAACGGAAATGAATATATTTTTCATATAATGATCATGGTCATCTGTTACATATTATTTATATCTGAATATGAATATTAGAAAAATAATATGGTTGAATAGAATGATAAATGTTGACCATGAACCCGTAAAATGAATTCAACATTTTGTTATTTATTTGCTTCAAAGATAAATTGGAAACTCATTTATGTGGATCTAAATATTATGTGTTTATTATTATTGAAGAACATATATCGAAAGTGCTTTTACTGGGTGTAAATAAGCAATTCCACCAGATAATTTTTGAAATAACGGCACTCCATAATTTTTAAAAATCGATTTTGTTTATTCTTTAGCGAAACCGATTCTATTTATTTGTAATTATGTATTTCGCAATAAATTCTTAGGTATATTTTTCAACATTCATACTGTAAATTTCAATACTCATACTATAAATATGCCTCATTAAGGTGGAAAATACTCCTTCAGTAATTGCCTCAGTACAGATTCATTAATTGCATGTGCATCACTGTTTCATAGCTTTTAAATGCAAAGAAATTTATTTATTTTTCCCATCTTCTCTACGACATTATTTTTAATTGCATTTGTTCTCTTGATTAATGTGTATAAAATTTAGTAAATAATATAGATTTTCGATCTATCGCTGTAGCGGTATATAATAAAATCTTCGACCGTACAAAAAAACTGAAGATTTTAGTAGAATAAGAACAAATAAATATCACCCTCAGGTAACTTTGTTATTCTAAATGGTTGCATTTATGCGCTAAATGAATTATATTGTAACTGAAAACATCATTCCGTAAGAGTATAAGATATTCTAGCAGTCAACTGTACACTGATGTTTCTTGCTTATATTTTTTTTTCTGGAAGGAGTTTAAAAATATATGAGGCATACACAGAAATGACTTTAAATAAACAAAGATGTTAATTGAAAATTGCATTATTTTAATTAATTATATTTAAGAAATCAGAAATCAGTATTTTGGCGAAGTCTGCTAATAAAACAATATTCATATTTTTCTAAGATTATTATCGAACTCCGTTTATTTTATTATTTCAAATGAAACAGCAACTTACAATATTAAAAAATAAAAATAGAAAAAACTAGCTGCCAATGGATTGGTACAAACACGACTTTATTTTTGTATAAAAAAAAAAACATGTGATAGAAAAAACGGAGGCAGTAGCGCCGAAAAAAAACGGGAAAATGTATCCCAAGCATTAAAAGTGCAGAAACAGAAAAAAAAAAAAATTTGCGAAATCAGTAATTGATTTTTTTCAAAATTTGGTCAAATTTCTCAAAAATGAAATAAATTCTATAACGCAAAGAAGTTTTGCAAGTTATACATTGCAATCGATATTGATATATCCAATTAAATTAAATTATATATAAAGTGTGTAGTGATTATCTTGTTCTAAATTATTGTAAAACATTATTTGTGTATAAATTTCATTATAGGTAGTTGTGTGATTGTGATTATTAATAAATTATTTGTTATGAAAGAGTAATAGACAGACATTCCGCACGATTTTAATATGTTCGATTCATGTTAATAATATGTCGACCAAATGAAAAAAGGGACCTTTTTTTATTGGCATCTATGTTCATTTGTTTCGAAATATTACATTATTTATTAAAAAAATAAAAAAAATATTTATACACAAGTATATAATATAAAAATAGTCAAATAATAAATTTACAATTGTGTTTTAAATTTAACACATAGCTACCAGTTATAGTTTCATGTAATGTAAGTAGGTATATATTGTAATTATTGTCATTAAAAAAAAATAATCTATATATATATATATATATATGTTGGTTAAACAATATAAATTATAAACAATCATTTTATTCGTCATTACCAAAGTAGGTGCGTACATTCTCTATTGCTATTCACCTTCTTTTTTATTAAGTTCAAATATCTTATTATCGCTCAAATTACTTCATGATTTCACACGCTTAGAACAAATTATTATTATTATTATTATTGCCGTAAGTCATCGAGTTTGGATAAACGATTTTAACAATTCTATTTGTTTTCTTAATCAAATGATTTTAACCTTTTGGTTGCTAGCCGACGATTTGGCTGAAGAATTCGAAGTGTATATATTACGATTTAAGGTTGATTTATACCCACAAAATTCTTTAACTAAACTAATTATTCCGAAAAATTTAGGAATTTGGTTTTTAGTTTATGTTTATTTACTAACTAATATCACACGTTTAACATATCTTATATATTAGATTATAACTGATTTAACCAAAAGTCTCCAACGTATCAATTTACCGTTATATAGTATTCAAGTTTATTACATTATTATTATAATGTTTTTACATTTCTCTATTTTCAGACGCTTAGTTAAGCCTTCACCTTCATTCTTAATATTTAACCTAGTTTTCAAAAAACGAATTCTATTTCAATAAAAAAAAATATGTATCAACATCTGCGAAATTTATTAGCAGTAGTTCCGTATCTCGGAGATCTCCTCTACACACAATTAAAACATTAAAATTAATTTAATTCTTCACTACGAAATGCAAATACAGCCATTATTATAATTGAGTATCATTTGAATTAAACCATTAAACTATTTGCGTGTTGTGATTTTATATATTTCGTATGTCCATATTATATTATTTTTTTTAAATTAAAATAATGTACTGTACCAAAAATACATTACTTGGGGTAGGTAGACTATAAGTCGGGTTTTTTAATTCTCGAACAAAATTTCGAGATATTCATACTAAAAACTGTTTGTTTGTTCTACAATATCTATGCCTATCTTCTAATCTAACAGTTTAATCTCAAAATAATCTAGCTAGGTACGAGTTGTGCATATTAAATAGAATAATATATTTTTATTTATATTTTGTATTGCTATCCATTTTAATGTTAAGACTGAAATTGAATTAATAAACTAAACATTCTTGAAAACTCATTCTTAAGAAAAAATTTCTTTAAAAATTTAGGATCTCTGATTTCAACTTTATTTTCAACGATAGTTTTTTGAAATGTTTCATAAAACTTGTTAATTGAAACGTTTCACGGATGAAAAGTTTCATGAAAAAAAAACCTAATAAATCGCCAAAAATAAAAAAATCGTAAACATAATAGAAAACAGTAAAACACATTAATATTCAATTGAATTAAATGTTTATTTTACTATTGCTATGATCACTGGTAACAATCGAGATACAAGCTACCGATCTGACACTGGCACATTTATTTAGTTTAATTCGCACTTATTAAAAATTGTCTAGTTTCTAATGTTATATTGAAAGCAGATAAGAAATTATAAGTTTTTGTATGAAATAATTGTATAAGATATGTAAGATATAGTCATTGATAAAAAAAAATCGCCTGAATGTTGTACTTGATACGCTTTAAATTGGATAGCTTTTATTAATTTTATAGCCTATTGCTATATTAAAAGCAGTAGAACAAGTTATTGTACATATTTGCAATATGTTCTATATTAATAATCATAAAATTATGTTATAATTGAAATTATTTTTTTTTTTTTTAAGTAAAAAAATAAATAACTATGTTTAAGCAAAATTCAAACAAGAAACTGTTTGAACGGAAATACTACTCTTTTATAAGATTTTTTTTTTAAACTTTCTTCAAGAAAAAATCATTAGGATGGTCAATTGGTCACTCAAATTTTAAGATACATCAGAACTGCAGATAAATATATTTGATTTTTTAGTTTTATTTTAAATGCGTTCAAAGATCAAATTCTTGTAACACACATTCTGATGAAATGCTTCCAAATATGTTATAATTGCTTGTCAATTTCAACTCTGGTAAAAAAAAAAATACGGTCACATACAGATATTTCTTTGAGTCAGAAAAAACTTAGAATTCCCAAATAAATAAATTAAATGAATATGTATCAAATATTCAATTATTTTAAATGTGCATTCCATTGGTGTTTAAGACATTTTAATTTCGTTGGGCATTCAACTGTGTGTATTATAAAGGTCAGAGTAGTTTGCATTTAGAAGAAGATTTAAAAGTAGAAACTAAAAATTGTATATATTGGCGCCGAAGTAAGTAATCGCTATTTGACTGTTTGATATTATTCTACTGCGAGTAGCCAAGTCTGAAACCGCTAACGCTTCTTTTATAGCGGCAAACCATGGCAGTAACCGTACCATGGTATCATAATAATAATCGTTAAATTAACACTTTTGTTACTCTCTCCTTAAAAGTAAAGTATTTAATGATGTACAAATTTCAATTTCCAAATGGATATAATCGGTAGCGGTTCTAGATTCGGAACAATAGTTTTCTGCCTGTGTTATTTTTTTCGCTATTAAATTTTTTATTAAGATTTGCTAAAAGTTTGCCGATGAAAAGCTGTGGGAGACCATCATCGTATATAATTTATTATATATATAAAAAAAAGAAATTGGCTTAAGTAGTTTTATATAGTTTTATATTGTTACCTAGTTATAAGTTATCTATCAAATATATATAAATTTTAACTATGCAAAAATAAAAGTATTATTTTTTTTTCTTGAGTCCGACAATTATTTTAAAGATCTTTTTGTTTTTCTTGCATACGTATTTTGACATAGAGCTCTTCCAGCCTAGTAATTAATTATAACCATTATAATTTCTTTCCAAACAATAACCATTCAGTAGCAATGAATTTAAAAAAAAATAAAAAATACAAAATTCATTAAACAAATACTTCATATACATACGAGTATAATACGTTTGAATACCAAAGAGATACATGAAATAATAATTACACTATAAATAAATTTTAGTCAGATTGCAACAGGTCCGATAAACCGTGTATCATAATTATACAATATTATTATGCTATTATACATTACATAATGTCAAATGCTATTGACCTTGATAATGTTATAGATAGCTGATTTTTATATTTTTTATTTTTTTGATACACTAGTTTGTGATTTTTAGTGTTGAATCTCGTGTTAAAATATTACTCAATATGCGGTAATATAATATAACGCCTTAATTATAACAAAAATATTTTCCAAAGTGTTTATGCTTTTTTTTTCTTCATTTTATTTTTATTTTTATTTATATTTAAGCAGCCAAAACAGATGTGTTTTCGGCACCGGTGTTACATATAATTTGCTAGTGTTAAAATACATTACCTTAAATAAATTTCATGTGATACAATGGGTGTACTTGCCGCGTACTCGTGTCCATTTGACTTGAATGTGAAATAAAAATAATAATAATAAAACGAAACTGGTTTTTCGAATTTAGTTTTCATTTTAATAGTGTTTAGCTATTGATGATTGAAGATTAAAATTTTTATATTGATTTTAACACTGTAACTATATAAATCATAGTTTTTTTTTTTTTTTGTAATTACTGCGCGAGCTATGTGACTGTGTATGGTTTGTTTGGCTTGTGTTTTTTTCTTTTTAATTATATCACTTTTATGAGTTATGTGCATGACATAATATTATTATTAAATATTAGTAATTGGGTCGATTGTCGATGAAAAAAAAAATCAAAACAGTAATAACCTCCATCCCATATTCAACTAAAATTTGTTATTTAATATGGTAGAATAATTATGTGAAGATAAAGTTTATTCCATTGCATATGAATATTGCTATCATTTCGTTCTACAATTGTACACAAGTAATTATATGTGTATCTATTCATGTAACAACGATCATATATATGCGTTATATACACAAACGTTATTAGATAATGATTATAAAATAAAATTTAAAAAAAAAAATATTTAATTGAATGTTTCTTCTTAAGAAATTATTAAATTAAATAAATAAATTCACATAAATTATATTTTTATTGCGATATAATTAATATTGTGGACGGGAGGCACTCACTATTTAGTCATCATATCAAACTTACAAATCATAAGGCGCGACATTTATTTAATAAAATACACGACTTTTTTTTTAAAGTATTCCTTGTATGTGTGTACTTTTTTTTTTGGACATATTTAATGGGTTTTATAATTATGCAATTTATAGAAATGAATTTTAAAGTTTAACTGTAGAGCAGTTTTAATATATTTTCGGTGATTTTTTTTATCTAAATTATATATTTTGAATACAATGTCAAAGTACTGAGCCCGAATCAAAACAAGAATGATTTATAAATTAATCTTACATAGTATCATTTATTCCAAAATTTTGCTATGTATCAACGTGTCTCTAATCAATTTTCTCAAAGGAGCAAGCAAGACATATACGCAAATAAAATTTTTGTTGTTTCTTTTTTTTTCAGGTTTAACAACAATACTAGCGAGCTGGAAAATTATGCTAATTGTGAAAAAAATTATCTTAAGTTGCATTAAAAATTAATTATGCCCACAAGACAGATGTGTTGTAAAAGTAAACAAAAAAAAATAAATCCCTACATATTGTGATCTTATTTAATTTATTTATAGTTTCAATTTTATTTTATCTATTATTTAGTGCGTTCAAATGTATTTATTAATGTGACAAATTCAACTAGCTACTAGGTTTCCATTTTACATGTCATGTCACACCAAACGTTTATTATTAAGTCTGAAAGCTGTCTGAATGTACAAGATAAATTTTTTAATTATTTGCGCACATATAATCGAGTCATATCTAGTTAATATTTGAGTTACGCAAATACTAAATATGTTTATTTAAAAAATTTATGATAATTAATTTATTGTATTTAAGTAATATTTAATTATAGAATAGAATTTTTGTAACTAAATTTAATTAATGGCCTATAAGTAATACTAATTAACCGCATGCAATTGTAGTATTACATTATGTATATGCTGTCAATATATCAATGCATTATAGCAACTCTATTTAATTAAGATTTTATATTTTAACGTAATATCGACGACAAGAATATGGAAAGTAACTCAGCAATTCAATATTTTTTATAAATTAAGTGCTTGAACGATTTTATAACATTTGTTTTGTGCACAAAAAGAAAAACATACAGTTAAAAATCTCCAGCACTTAGTTCTTTTTTTTTTAAATATATGTATTAAATAACGATTTTTATCCCTACGGGAAAGTTCTACAGAATCATAAAATTGATAAAGTCGAAATATTATAAAAGTACTATTAAAATGGTATAAGAGATTAGACATTTTCCTTTCTTTTTTTTTTTGCAAATAGTGAGTTCATCTCTCAAATATTGATAAAGAAATGTTTTCGAGTTACAGTTTAATATATGCAAAGAAAATTATGTTATTGTTTGTATTAATAAATATTTTTGTACTTGTACTTGTCAAACATTCTCATTCGTAGTCAAAGAAAAAAAGTGCTGAGGTATTTTATCTGAAACATTCTGTAGGTATGCAAAGATGTACCAGGAAAGTAATTTAATAAATATATAATTTTTAAACAATTTCTTAATTCAATGAATTGACCTAATATTCAAATATTTTTAAAGCACGACGTCTATTCTTTCGAAATCATATTTATGTACTCTTAAAAAAGAAAAAAAATATAATCTTCTGCGTAAAATGTTTAATTATTAAAAAAAAAAAAAAGACGAAAAGAAAATGTCATTTGATGTAAAGTTCAAGCTGCGTATTACACGTGAATGGTAGCTTTGTTATTAATTTGCGGGCAATGACATACATAAATTTCTGCATAAAAATATAATAACAATATCTAATTAGAAAATAAATTTTAAATATCCGCATTTATCGTTGGTTTTGTACATTAATGACGTATATTATGTTCGCTGTCCTAATAATGTTGTTTTTTTTTTCTTTTAATTTTTTTAACATAAAACCATATTCATTATATTTAGCAGAAACTACAAAACAACGTGAACTATTTCGAAAATGAAAACAATTAAAAAGGCATGCATATTATTATTTTTCATTTCCATAAATCTGTAAAAGCAAAAAAGCTTTATGTTTGTTAGTGAAATGCTGTGTAGAATGGTTGAGTAACTTTTCATATACAAATATACGTATAGCAGGGCCGGTGAAAGGTACAAGCGAGCTAAACGCAAATTTAGGGCGCCAAAAATATAGGGGCGCTAAAAATTAAACA
>JAABKK020024196.1:0-17419 GCA_011634745.2 Catotricha subobsoleta | reverse complement strand
TCAACAATTTGACAGCGCTTAACTAACTTTTTTTCTCTCCACCAGTTGTCGCCTACTTTGCGGGGAAGAGGCGAATTACTAATGGTTCTTTAAAAAAAAAAATCGGTACAATACGATACGATGCTTAAAATTGAGCGAGGGTATCATTGTGAACGCAAGTCGTATACAAAATAAAATATTAAATTCCAAGTATTTAAACGAGATTATACAAATGTATAATAAATCTGAGCATTGTATTGTATTGGTAACTTTTTTCCTTTTATCGACGCCATAATGGATTATTTTGCTCATAAATTGTATGAGCACATTTTTGTTTATATTCAGCACAACGAATATGATTTTACATATGAGCAAATCTATACCTTATTGATTCTATATTGATATTTTTTTAATCTATAGTTTACAAAATTTATAATAATTTTCATGCACAACATAATCTTGATTAATATCGCGTACATTTGTAACGCCTGCTAATGCCATCGCCATATCAAATTCCTTTGTTAAAATATTAAATATATCCTCTACACCTTGTTGACCATTAACGGCTAAACCATAAATAACTGGACGACCCACAAATACTAATTGGGCACCAAGCGCAATCGCTTTAAATACATCTGTTCCATTTCGAATGCCACCATCTATCATAACAACTAATTGTGAACCAACTGCTTTTACTATTTCTGGTAATGCTTCAATTGTAGCTGGAACTGAGTCCAATTGTCGAGCACCATGATTTGAAACAATAATTCCTTTACAGCCGGTATTTACTGCCAGTAATGCATCCTCTTTCGTTAAAATTCCTTTTAGTATGACTGGTAATTTAGAAAATCTGGGAAAAGAATAATCTTGTATTTTCCCTCAAAATAGATAAAAAAAATCTTTTTATTTCCTACATACTTTACAAGCCATTGAACATTGTTCCAATTTAGCGATGCATCAAATTGTTTATTAACATAGTCATTAATACTCATATCACCTAATGCTTTTTCATCAATAAAATTTGCCAACCTGCAACGAAAAACTGATTATCGAACTATTAAAATTGTTTTTTTTGCATAGAATACTCGAAATTTTTTGGTAATACAAATGGTTCACGCATTAGAGATCTTCGTAAACCTATAGCCGGAGCATCAACTGTTAATACTATAGCCTTACAGCCACTTTTCTCTGCACGTCTTACTAAATTCTCTGTAATTTTTTTGTCCTTGTACATGTACAATTGAAACCACTTCTTTGATTCAGGTGCTGCTGCTGCTATTTCTTCTATTGAAGTTGTTGAAGCGGTACTCATCGTGTAAATTGTATCTATTTTACCTGCAGCTATGTGTGTAAATGTTGAAAATGTTGTAAATTAATGTAATAATGAATGTTAAATTTTGTAGTTATGCTCTTTCCAATATACTAACCTCGTGCTATCGCATTTTCACCATCCAAATGTGCCATTTTCTGCATTGAAGTGGGTGCAATAGCAATTGGTATATTGATATTTAAACCTAAGAGATTACATTTTGTTGATCGCTTACTGACGTCTACTAAGACTCGAGGACGTATACGCAGCCTGAACAAAAAAATAAATGAATAATAAAAATATACTTATTATGACAATATTGAGTTTTGTTTGATGTCAAATAGCAAATAGCAAATAGCAAATAGCGCTAGCCGCTAGTTTTGCAAAAACTATTTTCTAATTTTAATTTTTGATTTTGAAAATACAGCTAAATTTAATAATTAAGTACACATTCCGTACCTATTAAAAGCTGAGTTATTCAAACGCAATGAAAATTCATCTCCGGCACCACAGCGATAAAAGTTCCATGGACCTTTCGCTAAAACTTCACTAGCCTTCTTTTCAAAATCATAAACACTAATTAAAGCCATGATTCCACGACAACAATCAAGTCGATACTGAATACTGTTGTGTGGATTTGTTTTTTGTTCATTATTTAATCGTCTGTACGTGTAATATAATACTTATATGTATTTATATACTTACTTACTATAAAAATTATTTCATATTTTTAGAAATAGATTAAATGTTTGATTAGTTACCAGTAAGTAACTGTACTGTTAATACTAATTTTTAGACAAAGTAATAACGCGGAAAATATGACGTTATTATTGTATGGTTTTAAATAATTGTAGAACATTAATACAATGTTATATTTTTATCTAAATTTTTATTGGAGAATTTGAATAATAGGCAGAAGAATCATTTAGCTATAAAAATAGATATATATTAAGATGTTGGCCACTCTTGTTTTTTAAAATAAAGATTTATTATTTATTGTTATTTCTATCAATACACATTTTTTGAATCAATATAATCCATATAAAACAAAGGTATTTTCTTATTTAATGACTATTTACTTAAATAAGCACACTTCTATGATGTATTTGATGTATTTAAATATTATATTACATATTTTATTTAAATATCTTTTTAAACAGAATTTTATACATATATATATAACTAAATTAAATAATTATATTACAATTTAGAAAATTTATAATAATTTTCATGCACAACATAATCTTGATTAATATCGCGTACATTTGTAACGCCTGCTAATGCCATCGCCATATCAAATTCCTTTGTTAAAATATTAAATATATCCTCTACACCTTGTTGACCATTAACGGCTAAACCATAAATAACTGGACGACCCACAAATACTAATTGGGCACCAAGCGCAATCGCTTTAAATACATCTGTTCCATTTCGAATGCCACCATCTATCATAACAACTAATTGTGAACCAACTGCTTTTACTATTTCTGGTAATGCTTCAATTGTAGCTGGAACTGAGTCCAATTGTCGAGCACCATGATTTGAAACAATAATTCCTTTACAGCCGGTATTTACTGCCAGTAATGCATCCTCTTTCGTTATAATGCCTTTTAATATAACTGGTAATGTAGAGAATCTGAAAAAAGAAATTTTTAACATTTTATTGTTATTGTTATTAAAACATATCTTTATGGGATTCTATTTGCTGGACTGTATACTTCACAAGCCATTGTACATCATTCCAATTTAACGATGTATCAAATTGTGCAGTAACATATTCATTAATGCCAGATCCACCAGAGCTTTCTACTATTCCTTTATCACCAACAAAATTTGCCAAACTAGAAGAAAAGAAAGATTATTAAAAAATTCGTAATGATTTTATTGAATGACATACTGCAAATGTTTTGGTAATGTAAATTGATTTCGAGCATCTGCTCGTCGTAAGCCAAAAATTGGAGCATCAACTGTTAGCACCAAAGCCTTAAAGCCACATGTCTCAGCACGTCTTACCAATTTTTTTGTGATTTCACGATCTTTGTAAATATACAATTGAAACCACTTTTTTGATTCAGGTGCTTCTGCTGCTATTTCCTCAATTGAAGTGGTTGAAATAGTGCTCATCGTGTAAATTGTATCTATTTGATGTGCAGCTAGATCAAAGGAGATAAATTTAAAAGTAAAAAATAAATATGAAATATTCTGAAGTCTTCCTAATGATTATCTATAATCCTCTTTCCCTTCAAATTAATTTCTTGATTCTTTTATTTACTGACCTCGAGCTGTTGCTTTTTCACCTTCAAAATGTGCCAATTTTTGCATTGCAGTGGGTGCAATAGCTATTGGTGTTGAAATACTTAGGTCTAAGATGTTGCATTTTGTTGATCGTTTTGTAACATCTATTAAAACTCGTGGACGTATACGCAACCTTAAACATATATATAATATAATTTCAAATGGAGATAGATAATAATTTTTAATCTAGATGCAATAGTTAAATAGCTACTTAGTTTCAATATACATAGGATTAGAATTTCATTTTAAAAAAAATGTTCCAAATCGAAGGCCGTTATTTATTTATATATCATAATTTATAATAGAATAATTGTGATGTCATGCTGATCACCACATGCGACATTAAATATAAATTATAGAATTGAAAATGCTGAGCAATGCAATATATAATAAGTATGTTAAGTATCGATTTTTTTCTTAAACAAATTATAAGGGCCATTTTTTCGATCAATAAGCTTCTAAGTTCTTAAGTTCAAACAATAATTGAGGAAATACGGCCCTGAGCATATGATGAATGAACTTGAAAATATTAATTAACGCATAACAGATTTAATTTACCTCTCATATGCAGATTTGTTCAATCGCAATGAAAATTCATCTCCCGCACCACTTCTATAATAATCCCATGGTTTTTTGGCTATATTTTCACTAGCCTTCTTTTCATAATCAGAAACACTAACTAAAACCATGATTCTACGGCAACAATTAAACTGACACTGTTAAGAATTCTATTTTATTTTCACAAATATTAAACGCATTCAGCCTATATCAGCCCAATGCTTATCATTATCTAATAAATAATTAAAAAGATTAATTCATATTTTAAGAAACAGGTTATTCTAGATTAAATGTTTTGATTTTGTATAACTACAATAAAAACTGATTAAATAACTGTGCAATGTAAACAAAAATAACAATATACTTACATGATTGAAAACTAAACGTATGTCTATGTACTTATTACTTATATACTTAATGTTGATTCTGTTATCTACATCATTTTTAAATAACATAGCAATAATTATTCTTATTAGACAGTAAGTAGGTACCTAATAATGTTATCTAAAAATTCACTGGCGTATTGTGTTAAGGGTCATTCAGTTATAAATACGTATGTGTGATAAAGCTGAAAGCATAACCTTTGCTTATTTTAACCATTATTATTTTGTATTGAAATGAAACGCAATGGCGATGATTCCATTCGTATATCGACGGCTTAGCGGAAAAAGTATAAATTTTTACGAAAATGACATAATGATCAATTCATTTTTACATCGTGCAGCGACAAGTTTTGTAAAAAAAAAAAAAAAACCACTATTCTAATTACAAATAATTTAGCAGTGAATAGTGTCTATCTCAAAGAAAGGATGTATTATGAAGACTGTAACCGCTTATATTAATTTCGAAATAATGTAAGACCATAACATGAATTCTAATGATCTGTTGCTGATATGCAACATTGGCCGTTCAAGGGTAAACTCTTAATTAATGAGCAAAACGAGATTTAATTGAAAGATAAAATAATGCTAAGAATTTTTTTTTTTTTTTGTTTATGAAATGAATACTCACAAAAATGAAGTTCTGTACAAACCTATAATTGGTAGCTGGCTTAAACGGATCCGATCAGTCAATAGCTAAATATTAAGTGACACTTTTTCCGATTACCGAGCGTCCGTTAACGTACTACATTATACCAATTTTTGGAAACTAAACGATTTTCAATAGATCCTTTGTTCACCCGGATGATATTTATGTCGAATCGAATTACATAATAGGCCTCCGTACTGATATAGTTAAAATTATTTAAGATTTTTTGATATTGGCTATTTCAGTAAAGATATAATTCAGTCCAAAATTTACCCGGGTAATGGAGATGGGATGTAAGACGTTAGGAAGAAACTGTGTACAGAGGCTAGCCCTAGTGGGGGAACCATGTCATCAATAAAAATAATAATGAAATAGTCAATAAATTTAAGTAGCAAATTTAATTTCTTCGCTGACCAATTTAAATGTTATTGCTGACCATTTTCAATTTTTTCACTGACCGTTTTTGAATTTTAAAAATACCAAATAATTTGTTCCCTTCAAATAATTATAATAACAAAAAATAAATAAAATAATAGTTAACTTATAGACGGAGAGTAAAAAAAATTCAACGAAATAAATTATTTGGATTTATCACATGAGTAAATTAATTTTACCATGCTTTTTACTCTGTGGCGAATTTCCGCCCGAATGCTGCTGTCAAAACCTTTTTTTCCACAACAACTTCATCTCAATAGTTACGTATTCTTTTCATACAACAGAATAAAATAAAAATATTTATTTATTTTCGTTTAAATTTGTAAGAATATAATTGACCGATAATAATTCTAATAATATATTATAATTTATATTTAATGTTTATTATAAAATATGATTTCAGTTGCAAATTTGGAAATGTCTCGAGTTGTAGCATTATTTAGACAAGCTTGCAATGAAATACCTGAAGTAGTTGGTGCTTCAGTTATGGGTGCAATTGGACTTAGTTTATCAATATACTCTGTGTGGAATGGTAGAAGGAAAGGTACTCATATTCGGCAATATAAATTTTCTCCAGTTGTAATCCGACCAAATGATCCAAGAGTTCAATTCATTCGTAAGGATTGAAAAGTTATAAACGCTAGATTTCGTTTATTAACTTCATGTAAATTAAATTTTCTGTAAAATGTAGTTTTTGCTTAAATAAAATACTAATAGATTTATAAATTTTTTCTCTTTATTTGAATTAAAAGGTTTAATGAATTAAATAATAATTTTTGTTTATTTTATTTAAATGCCAATCTATATTTCATATTATACTAGAGCTAAGAAGAAAAAAGAAAAAGAAACATGTGAATGCCAAAATTAAATATGATGAACGAAATATCATTTCTTATTTTGAATTTTGCTTTTTAGCTACTTAATAAGTAAAAAACCATAATTTATTATTTTCTATAAGTGACACCTATTTCTTTGCATGCTTCTACAAGTTCACTTTGAGTAGAAGCAGTTCGATACCAATTAGCTCTTTCTTTTTCAAAGTTTGGTAATAATCTCTCTCTAGAAACAATGAAATAAAGCATTAATTACATAGATAAGTATAAGATGTGGGTATACAAACTAACAAGACAATCAACAAACATCTATGTCAGTTAATACTGTTTAAGGATAATTTACCTGTGATAAAATGCAACACTTGAAATAAAAACAAATGAGCCAAATAATATTGGAAATTTGTATGATAGTGCAGACATTTCGATAAAAAAAACTGAAAAATCGTACTTATTTCTCTTTAGCTGTCAAGTATTTTTATATCGGCGTAATTTGTTCAATATTCAGCTATATTTAATATTGGGTGTTTTCATTTTAAAGCAATTTATGTTATGATATGAGCTATTTTCCCAAGATTTGCAGATAGACACAGCTATACGTAATTAAATTACAATTAAATTAAATTTTGGTTGCACTAAATGTATTTGTATTGTACCTACCACGTTATGGGTACAAATTACATACAGTGCCACCAAATTACGCATAGTGGTGAACATCTGCGAATCTTGGGAAAATATTTCATTGACCTCATTTAAAAATTAGTTCACGGTTTCGCTACCTTTTTACTTTCCATAAAGCAAGACTGAAGCCACTAAAAAATTTATTTGTAAAACAACGGCAAATCCGTGACGGATTAAATGTCAAGGAATCGTTCTATAAATTAAAACATTTTTTGATCGGCTATGTCGCGGTGAAATTTTCCTGTATGCCAATTTTGTAAAAAGCGAAATTTTGTATGAGTGAGAACGGGAAAGTTGTATGTTTTGCCGCGACATGACTTATTAAAAATAAATATTAAATTAACTATTTTTGTGGAATGATCTAACTTCACACCAAACGATCCAAAATACCAAATTACGATTTACTTTTTACTCTGGATTCTTTCGATTGTTTTATTTAACTGAAATTTAAAATTTGAAAAGTATACATTAAACATACATTTACCCCCTTAAATATATGCATACTTGCTTCACAATACATACATAAGTTAGACATCCAGTACATATATATATATTCTATATCTGTGACTGCTAGTTTGGATCTCTTGATAACTGTAAAATTGACCAAATAATTTGTTTCCCAAACATTTTAACTAAATGACGTGAAAACAGCGGAGTATTTCGATACGAATACGCTCAGAACACAAAACACTTGGTTCATGCTTGCGTGAGTAAAAAAAAAGAAGACATATGATTAATTCGATGACAATAAATTGTGTGCGTCATTGAATGTTTTGTTAATATTATTGCTTCACAAAAATTTAAGTTTTTCCAATAATTACTAATTTAGAATATATAAATTTTGTTTAATTATAAATAAAATGGCAGAAGATTTACCGACTGAATTCGATCTAATTGTAGTCGGAACAGGTAATAGTTCTATTAATCCCATCAAATGTTCGTTAAACATTAATGCTTTCTTACACTTCTTTTTCTCTGTATTTTGAAGGATTTACTGAGTCAATAATAGCAGCAGCTGCTAGTCGTGTTAGTAAAAAAGTTTTGCACATTGATCCAAATGATTTTTATGGTGGTCATTGGGCATCATTTAATTTAGAAAATATTCAAACATTTATTGATAATTCAAAGTTAAATGAAGTCGATTGCGTTGATGATATAAATGCTGGCGTGCTACCACTTCATTGTGACAATATGTGTCGTATCCAAAATGCTGAATATGAATGGTTTGCAACAACATTAGAACAATTATCTAATAAAGAAGATGATGCACCAGTAGACGATACAGTGAATGAATCAAGTACAGAGCCCGTTAATAAAGAAGAAAAAGTGCAAAATAATGCTATTATTTGGACAAAAGAGAAAATTTTAACTGAATTTAGAAAATTTAATATTGATTTAACGCCAAAGGTAAAATTTTTAGTGACAGAAAATTTAAGTTTTTTAAATTTTTAACATTTTCAGCTATTATTCTCTCGTGGTGATCTTGTTGAATTATTAATATCATCTAACATATGTCGTTATGCAGAATTTCGTGCCGTTGACCGTGTTACAACACTGTTGAATGGTCAAATAAAATCAGTGCCATGTTCACGATCGGATGTTTTTACCACAAAAGATGTAAATGTTGTTGAGAAGCGACTCTTAATGAAAATTCTATCCAATTGTATGAATTATGAAGCTGGATGTGATGAATTTAAAGGTACTGGATTATATTGCAGACATACAAAACATAAATGATAGAATTTGAATTATAAATAAACATTAAATTTCTTATTTTAATAGAATTTGAAGAAAAATCATTTCGAAATTATTTGGAGCATAAACGACTAACACCAAATTTAATTCATTATGTATTATATGCAATTAGTATGAGCGATGACTCTACATCATGTATTAATGGCGTTGAAAATACAAAAAAGTTTTTAACTAGTCTTGGTCGTTACGGTAATACACCATTCCTGTTTCCAATGTATGGTTGTGGAGAAATCCCACAGTGTTTTTGTAGGTTAGTATTTCTACTGCATCATGATGTACTTGGTACTTTGTTTTAATACAAAAAAAAAAAAATTCTTATATCATATATGTCTGTACAGATTGTGTGCTGTATTTGGTGGAGTCTATTGCTTGAAACGCACAATAAAAGAATTACATTTCAACAGTTTAAATAGTGATGAAGCAAACAGTAGTTCTTCTATTCAATTTAATGCAATCAAATGTGATGAGCAAATAATCCATGCAAAGAATATTGTTTTTGGTAACGGCGGCAACTTATCCAACAAAATTTTCAGTCCATCATTGGAAAATAGAAATGATGTAAAACAAACCTGTGGTTCACTGGCACGCGCTATTTTTATAACAAATAAGCCACTTGGTGAACAAGCTTTAAATATGGGTGGTGGTGGAGTGATTTTTTTAAAATTACAGGATCCATCATCTACAGAGAAACAACAACAATCTAACTGTAAAAGTGAAGGTGCTTTTGTTATACAATTATCACATTATAGTGGTACTTGTCCTAAGGATCTTTGTATGTAATAATTTGATTTTAAATTCTTATTAATTGTTGGTATCATTATTAGTATATACAAATAATTGATTTCTTTCTTCATTTTTCAGATCTCATTCATGTTACTTGTAAAGCCGCCACAACACCAAAATTGGATGTTGAACCTTACGAAAAACTATTATTTGGTGATGGAAAAAATGAAAGTATTTTATGGTCACTATACTTTAACATTCCCAATTGTTTGAAATGTAAAAATGTAAACACTGATTCACCGAAAAATTTATATACCGCTTGTGGTCCCTATTTTGAATTGGATTATGATACATCAATAAAACAGGCATGTATAATTAAAAATAAATAACTAAATAGTTTGCGTAAACATTATTTTATCGAAAATAATTTCAGGCAAAAGATTTATTTAAAGAAATCTATCCAAATGATGAATTTTTACCACGTGCTCCCGATCCAGAGGACATCGTTATTGATGGTGATGAGGTAAACGAAAATATTATTAATGACTTCAGTCAGGAAATAAATGATGGACTCATAAAAGAGAAAATTGAAGAGGTTGTGGAAGGTATTGAGGATGAAGTTAAGTGCATACACGAAAATAGTCTAAATGAGGATATTGATGAAAAACAATAGCAGTGGGTTGGAAAGAAATTTAGCGGTTATGGAGGAAAATTTCTGCACTAATTATAATAAGAAAATATACTTTTATTAATTTATTATAAACTGAATTGCAAACATAAATTTATTATAAAAAATGTTCTGTATGTCGTTATATTGAATATATTGTTGTAATTATTAATTCGAAAAAAAAAAACATTACATAGCAAATTATCTTTTTTAATTTTTTGTGGTTTTTTTTTTTTTTTCTTAATTCTAAGTGATTTTGCAAAAAATCAGAAGTTTTCTGATTGAAACGGTAGGATGTTACAAAAAGTTAATCGCAGATTTCCATTTCTAAATCAATTTCAAATTTCGTCATTTTATAATCTTCATTTCATTCATTTCAAATATTTTTTACATTGTTTATAAAAACACAAATTAGATGGGTCAAGTTGGCTACAGCATATCATTTTAATGATTTTAAGATAAATAAGTCCTCCCCATTATTATTATATTTGAGTAGAGATGCACCGAACTGTTCTGCAGAACAGTTATAGACCAAGAGCTCATACAGAAATGAGTAAAAGTATGTAAATGTGTATAGCACATAAAACGGGTAAATCGGGGTCATTTTAATTGAACGCAAAGCTCTATGACACCTAGAGTTTTGGACTGACTTTAAGTACACTTTCTTAAGCTCTATCTCAAGATTGGCTAGATGGATATATTAATCATTGATCCACTGTTGGGCGCAGAATTAAATTATCATGAAAATCTATAGATTTTGAAGAATAAAATAAAGCTATTATTATTTTTCTTTGTTTATTTATTTATTTGGCCTGCGGTATATACCTTTTGAGGCTTTTAATTGAATTACATGGAATTTACATAGTATTGATAAGTTGAAATCTACTAAATGATAACATCTGTTAATCATGTCATGTCACTTATCATATTCATCGGTTCATTATGACCGTAATTCATCCTTTGTAAATTGCGGTATAAAAATAGCTGATTTCGTAGACTTCTAACAATGGTATTAATATTTATAATGACTGCAACAAATACAGTAATTCAATGTTGTTTGTTAACAATTTAAAGATGAAAATGACACCAGCAACTGCTCTACGGACACTTAATGTTGGCATATTCAGTAACAATAGTCTATTTTCATATGATGGTAGATTCAGGTCATCTCCCCACCCAAGATTCCTTAGTGCAAACAACAGAATTTATTTTTGTATTGATTCAATACGTAAGATATGTACTGAATAATACGGAGTCCATACAATTGCCGCATATTCCAGATTTGATCTAACATATAAGAGTAGTAGAACACTCTTAATTCATGTGTGGACCGTCAAATTCGCGAGCTAATCTCATTATAAATCCAAACGTTGACATCGCTCTGGAAATCATTTTATCAATATGATCATTAAATGTAATTTTTTTTTATCCTGGGTGACCTCAAGATCAAGTACTGAAGTGACTTTTTTCAATGATATCCCGTTTACACTATACTTGTACTAGTCAATTTTCTATTAAAAGAAATGATGTGACATTTTTCGATATTCAGTTGGATATAATTTAGTTTAGACCAATTGACAATAGAATGCATATCATGTTGAAGCAGTATACAATCCATTAAACTCATAATGGCTCGATAGAATTTTGCGTCGTTTGCAAATGCAAGAAGTTTCGAATAGAGCAATATCAACCAAATGTCATTAATGTATACGTTGAACAATTTAGGATCTATGTGGCTGCATTGTTCAACACCTGACCAAATGACAATATTTTTGGAAATACAATTGTTGATTTTTATGTTTTGTATTCGATTCGAGAAATATGACTGAATACAATTAACTAACTTTGTATTAACTCCATATTTCAATAATTTAAATATCAATTTAATACTTGCAAAAAGGAAGTTCTTTACCAATCTAGTTGGTAGCTTGTTTTTAAATAATTTAATTTATATAAATTGGGACATCTTGTATATTAGATATATTATAGCAGTGTTTTATTCAGTTTTAAACCCAATTTCAGCTTAAATTATTCATGCAAATCGGGGTTAAAGTTAAGCAAGTGTAGGTTAACTATATATCGAGAAACTGAATGAAACACTGCTTCTATTGTTTTTAAAATAAATAATTTAATTATTAAAATTTTTTTTTTATTAGTTTTTGCTGCTGTGATTTCGTACAAACAATTCATCTTTTTTTTTCCATTTTATTAATAAATTATAATAAGAAAAATTAAATGTAATTATAAAATGAAAGAATAAGTATTTGTATTGATATAAAAATAAAGTTTACAAAAAGAAGTGATGATGGGCGTTTAATTTGTGGAATGCTAGTTTCGAATATGCACTGAAACGAACAGACTTTCAAATTTGGATTTGAGGCAAGCAGTTATAATATATTGCAAATTATGCAAGCTCTCTACAATTTCCTTCATTAAATTGAAAATATCAATAATTAAACATATTTTCACATAACTTTTAATGTTTGCATAGCGGCAATAATTCGTACGATTTCAATTTCTGATTGCTCTAACTTTGCTGCATTAGCTTCCTGAACATCGACTGGTACCTTATTGGTATAATCGCTAGCTTGAATAGTTTGATTTAATTTCGATACTGTTTGTTCAAGTTGACTTTTTTTCTTTTCTAATTTCAGCAATTCCTTTTCAACTTCAATTAAACCTTTTAGTAAAAGATGAACTTCACATTGGCCGGATACAGTTAAAATAGCGCAACCAACTGCTGGTTTAACATCAAAATGAATTGTAGAACAATAAGCTGTTGTCGATAAATCATTTGCATATTTTTTTAGAATATCATTTGGTTGGTCGTCTGTGCAAACAACATAAGCATCGGTTTTAGTTTTATTTGGTAGATTGTAATCACTACGTGCAGATCGAATGATTCTAGCTGCTTTTTGAAGAAATTCAACCTCTTTTTCGATTTGCTCATTTTTCCACGGACATGTTTCGGCCACTAAATAGATTTAATAAAATATGTAATTTAATCAGTCATATTCATTTTTAATGCAGCTAAAAGATTTTTTCTAACCTGGATATGCAGCAATACAGATGCTTGGTGTATCATCTGCCCGTGGTAATCGTTGATATAGTTCTTCAGTAATGAAGGGCATAAATGGTGAAATGAGTCTCAAAGCATTATCCAAACATGTAAATAATGTTTGTCGGGCGGCTGATTTTGCATCATCGGATCCATTTTGGAAAACTGGTTTTATACATTCCAGATATACATCACACAAATCATAAAGCCAAAAATTGTAACAAGCATTTGTGGCCTGTGAAAAATCATATTCAGCAAAACCTTTGTTGCACACATCAACAGCTGTTGCTAATCGAGATAAAATCCAGAGGTCCATGTTACTTTCGATATCAATCTAAAACAATTTTTCGGAGACGGATTTAATAATTATTCCAGAAAACGAAAATCTTTTGATATCCAAATTGAATTTAAAAACAGTACGACAGGATATGAGAAAAACAATACAATATATTTAAGTACCTCTTTTTTGTTTGATGAATATTTTTTCTCACCATCGAAATACATCAATGCAAATTTCGTGGCATTCCATAATTTATTGCAGAAGAAGCGATAGCCCTGCACACGAAGAATATCCAAATTAATATCTCTACTTTGTGTATTATAGGAACATAGAGCAAATCGCATAGCATCGGCTCCTTTTAACCGGAAAATAGATAAAAATGATATATATTAGCTTTAATTTTTTTTATTAATATAAAGCAATTGATAACTTCTATTAGTTTCCTTCAAATTTAATTTATTTTTGTTTTTTCAACCGAACTTAATCAACGTGTAATTAATAATTAATTAAATTAAGTATAATAATAATGATTTTATACCACATTCCGGAATGCCATTTGGAAAATCTTGTTTTTGACCAGCAATTGCTCTATCAATTTCTTTCGGATCTAAATTTGAATTGAAGAGTTGCTTGTTTAAATTTTCTAATGTTATGCCAGCTATGACGTCCATCGGATCGATTACATTTCCTAAGGATTTGGACATTTTTCGACCATGAGCATCACGTATAATTGGATGCATAAACACTTCTCTAAAAAAAAAAAAAATTGTAATTAAGCCTGTTGAAAATAAGTAGATTGAAAATATACTTGAAAGGTAATTTTCCTAATAACTTCTGTCCTAAAAATACCATGCGAGCAACCCAAAAGAATAAAATATCGTGGCCGGTTTCTAAAAACGTTGTTGGATAAAATGCTCTTAAACTGTCTGTATCATCGGGCCAGCCAAGTGTTGCAAATGGCAGTAATCCTGAGCTAAACCAAGTATCTAAAACATCTTCATCTTGTTTAAGCACAATAGTTGATTCAGATACATTAAATTTCTTCGCAGCTTTTTGACGCGCCTCGTCTATATTACGAGCTACTATCCAAAATTTATCATCATCAGACTGTGAGTGAGGTAAATGAAAAATAAAGGATGTAAAAAAATTAATAACGTTTTTGAATTTCACAATTAATAAAATTACTTACTGAACCGCTCTTAATGCTTGAATCATTAAATGTAACAAAATAAGCAGGTATTCTGTGGCCCCACCATAATTGACGAGAAACACACCAATCCCTAATACCCTCCATCCAATGATACCACGTTTTATTATGCATCTCTGGAATAATTTTTAATTCACCAGACTTTACAGCTTCAACAGCTGAAGCAGCCATTTCATCACATCGAACATACCATTGAGGTTTAATCATTGGCTCAACAACGTCCTTTGATCGACTACATACTGGTACTACCATTGGATTGTTTGTTGTTTCTTTATACAATCCTTTCTCTTTCAATGCTACCAATATTTCTTTACGACATTGAAAACGTTTCATACCAGTAAATTTACCATAATTACCAATAATCACTCCGTCATCATTAAAAATAGTTATGAATGGTAAATTGTGTCTTTTGCCAACTTCGTAATCGTTCGGATCATGAGCTGGCGTAATTTTTACTGCTCCAGTTCCAAAAGCAATGTCAACAAAATCATCACAAACAATTGGTAATTTACGTGCCGTAAAAGGATGAATAACAGATTTACCATGTAAATGAGCATATCGCTTATCAGTTGGATGAACGGCTACAGCTGTATCTCCTAGCATTGTTTCGATACGTGTTGTCGCAACAATAATTTCTTCATTGCTATTTTCCACTTTGTATGCGAATGATACAAGGACACCAAATTCAACTTTTTCATCATAGCCGGGAATGGATAAAAATGTTCTTCCAGGTATATCAATTTTATCGACTTCTATATCAGAAATTGCTGAACGCAATGCGCATGACCAATTGACTAACCTCGAACTACGATAAATAGTATCATCTTCATGCAAACGTACAAAAGCTTCTGTAACGGCCTTACACAATGAAGGATTCATAGTAAAGAACACACGACTCCAATCGACTGATGTGCCCAAACAACGAAATTGGTCATAAATTCGATCACCTTTTTCATTACGCCATTCCCAAATTTTCTCTATGAATTTTTCACGACCTAAGTCATGACGCGTTTTTTTTTCTTCACGCCACAATTTCTTCTCAACTACTACTTGAGTCGCAATGCCAGCATGATCACATCCTGGTACCCAAAGTGTCGTTACCCCATTCATACGATGCCATCGTGTTACACAATCTTCAATAGCACTGGTTAGTGCGTGGCCAAGATGTAGAGAACCTGTTACATTTGGTGGTGGTATTGTCATAACAAATTTCCCTTTTGGATTTTTATCTAAGATCGATTTTCTCTAATAACATACACCAAAACAATATTAAATAAGCAAATATAATAATTTACGAAAGAAAAATAAAGCATTATTATGTTATACATACTCCATATTCCGGTTTAAAGAAACCTTGTTTTTCCCACCAATCATACCAAGCTGCTTCAACATACTGAGGACTATAAGAATCAGGCAAAGCACCAGAAGTATCTTTCTTTTCACCTAAAGGTGTTTCTGTTGTATACACAGCTGATTCCTTAATCTCTTTTAAAGGTTTTTTCTGTAATAAATATTCATTTCTTCTGTAATATGTTCATAAAAAAAGACCTTTCACTTTTCCATAAATTGCAAGTAACCTCAAAATTTATGAAAAACATTAACAAAGCAAACCTCTATTTTCTCCTTTGTGGCGATTGGTGCTGCCGCCTTTTTATGCAATTTTTCTTGGAGCTTTTGCAGTTTAGCTGCTTTCTTGGCTTCTTTTTCCAATTGTTTGGCAGTTTTGGGCTGCCCGTCATCTTGCTCTTCTGAAACACCGTTGCCAGCTATGTTCATCACAACTTCCGACATTACAGTTTATTTTAATAATAGTAAATGATTACTCAATGATTACAAGTCGTTAAATAATTTCACAAAAATATCACAATAATATCAACTATTATCGCGAATAAATATTGCCACGACACGACGGTATTCAAAAAAAAATTGCACAAACCACAAAAACTCATGCAGAATATGTTTTGCTTTATTGTGACATATTCCACTAAATTAAAACTATGACAGAAATATTGGTGTAGTGATGAAATAAGTACAGCAATAGAGTTAGTCATATAGAGCGTGCATTTAGTTCAACATAGAATCGCTTTATGGAAAGATTTTTATGTCAATATTTTAGTATCCATTCACAATCTGTAAGACAGATTTGTAAAAATCGTTGTATGGCATTTTTTGCGTATAACTGCGAATCATAGTTTTATTTGATATATGAGCTCACACTAATACGAAAGAAAATTATTCCATCCGTAAAACAATGCCATTTAAACGTTAACTGTTTTGAATAATTGTGAATTTAATTTTGCGTTTGACATAAAAATCTTTCCATAGCATCTATATATATATAAAATATATGTAAGACTTATTAAAAATGGCCGCCATGCACGCTCTATACGATGTAAAACACACATACAATATATAATATTCTCATTTTGGCAGCAATAAAATAAAAAGGAATCTGCAAATTATAGCCATTTCTGTTTTTGTAACTCGAGCAGAGTTGCCACTTGACCTAAAAAATTGAGGTCGTTATCTATTTACGGTATATGAGACTATTAGAATCAAAAACCGTTTATTCCATTTGCGTTGACAAGCGATTTTGTACCATATCGCTCTATA
>JAABKK020024174.1:0-17423 GCA_011634745.2 Catotricha subobsoleta | reverse complement strand
TGCTTTTAGTGTCAATAATCTAGTTTCTTCTATAAAATATAATTGGATTGGATTAAGCATGTGGATATGGTTAAAAAAATAAAACTAGCACTTATATTATTTGCAATATATAAATTGAGAGATAAAGTTCCAAGAATTTAGTTTATTGTAGTTTTACCATGCACACGTGCGATATCGCATATTCAATTCATTATCTTTCATCAATTTGGAGTGTGGCTACGAAGGCTAAATTGTATGAGTTTCACGTTGTTCAGAATAGAATCACCAAAACTGTGTACTTACTTACTCGTTAAAAAACCGCTTTGACATTTTGATTAAATAAAAAAATAAATTAAGAAAATTATTTTTGACAGTCGAATGCCTCGCATCGAATGTTTCGAATTTATGAATTTTGCTAAACGTAGATAATTTAAATACATTTATTTCTTATTCGTGTGAAAAAAAAAGGCAAAGAAAGAAAAACCATTAAAATTGGATTAGTATTGTTTGAGATTTAGGAACTCAAAATATTGGTGATAATAATATATTAGAATAACATAAGGTCAATTTAGTAACTATGGCAATGGAATTAATAGTTAAGAAAATATGTCTAAATATACTTTAGTTATGTTTCAGAATTTGAATTGTTCAGTTCACTTAAATATACTTTGTCAATAAAATCAGTTTGAATTGTAAAAGAAAGAATAGTGTTGTTCATAATTTCAGTTGTAAAGGGAGTTTTGAAACAAGATCAAAGATTTAACATGGTAAATATATTTCAGTTATGTAGGTCATGTGTTTTTTTTTTCTTTTTTTTTTTATATAAAATTTTATTTAACCTTTCTTTGTTTTTAAATGACTACAAAAAAAAAATCCATTCAATTTGAAATTAAACTTTTACACATTTTTACGGTAAAAGTGAAATCAAAAGAAGTGGTATTTGGTTTGTCAACATCATAAAGCATAAACCCTTTTTCGATCAACAAAGAAAATAATTACTGGAAGTTTTCTTTCTTCTCATTCTTTTCGGAATAACTACGTCGTTAATTAATTTTAATTATAATTAATTATAATTTTGGAATGTAAAATTAGTTTGCTATTTTTATACATGTGTCTAATATAATATTAATTTTAATATCCGCCGAAAATAGTGATTTGAATTTTTCACATCACACGCTGCTAAATCAGATAAAAAAAAAAAAAAAAACCATTTCCTAGATTTGTAAATAAGAAAGAAGTCTACCGCTCCTTAGTTGTATTCGAAAGAATGGTTGAAATTCATTTAATTATATTTTGCTAACAATTTAATGAATAATCAATATTATTTGAATTAATTATATTAACAAAAACAATCTCAAAAAGCCTCTACATTAAGACTTTCTAGCGCATCATCACAACCTACGTCCCAAGGGAAGTATAAAAAACTATTAGTATAATTATTTATTTATCTTTTTTCTTCTTTTTTTTTTCATTTGTTTTTAATTTTATATTAATTCGTATAATTGACATCTATTACGAAAAGTGCCTACGTAAAGCATTTATTATAATACGTGAATTGAGGTTCTTGATAAATTAAGTATATTCTTTTAAGATTTAATCATATTATAATTTTTACTTAGCAACAGTGGCCAATTTTTTATGTAAATCTAAAATGTTGATACCTTCTATTTTTTATTTTTTTTTTTGCGTGAGTTCTAACATGCTTTGGACAGCAGCAGTTGCTTTAGGACATTGTTTCCAATATTGTTGTAGGTGTGTCTGAACTAAAATGAATTCACATTAACTACAACATCGTCAAGCTAATTTTGATTACATTTACAAATTGGTTCGACCAATATTACCGTTATTATATTGCGTACAATTTTGGATGGTAGCTACGTTTAGAATAATATTTAACTAATTGCCTAATCGAAATTTATATGATGATTTAAAAAAAAAAAAAAATCGTGTGATATCCATTATAATTAGAATAAAATAAAGCAATATCCATAAAACATATTAATATAAATGTTACAAAGTAATTCACTTTAAATGAAATAATCGAAAGATCCATATGTCTTGTGAAGCTCAAAATATGAGTAATCATATATTGAGTCAGTGTGCTCGTACAGAAAAAAAATGAGTAATAAAAATTAAATCTGATTTAGCTTTTCATTCATGAATATTTGGAAATTCATGCACCGTTCTGCAATATAATTAATGCTATATTAATAAAATATTTGGAAATATTTCCGATATTTCCATTCAATATTTGCCCCTCCACCCCCTTTACGTATAGTAAAATCAATTATTAATAAATCTTTACCAATATTCTTTTTTTGTTATTTGTAATTTATTGTCATTATAAAATAATATGTATACAATTATTGGAATTGGGGTTATTGTTTAATTTATTATAATAAAATTAGATATTTGGTTATAACAAAAAAAAGGAAAAAAAGAGCATACAAATCAAGTGGAAATAAGTTATAAGAATTGACAAAAATAGAAAAAAAAAAGAATAAATAAATCCTATTGATTTGGTAGAATGCTTCATTATATAGTTATAAACAATATTCGGAAGAGTTCTAAGCTAGATATTTTATTTCACACTTTTAAAAACTAACCCCCCGTTTTCATTACTATAGTTAGTAACCGAAGAGGCCTTATTTTAGTAATGAAAACGATAGTCACCCCCCGTTTTCATTACTATAGTTAGTTACTAACCAAAGTTAGTAAAAACTATTAACTAGCGTTCTCATTACTATATATTTACTTTTACTAACTACCGTTTTCATTACCGACTGATCTCAGTACATTTCATTTTTCCTCATGTTTTGACATTTACGAGCTAGTAAGGTTACCAACTATGGTACATTGTACGGTGGTACATTTTACTAAGTAGTTATTAACTGACTATCGTTTTCATTACTAAAATAAGGCCTCTTCGGTTATTACTATGGTTACTACGGTTACTTCGGTTACTAACTATGAAAACGGAGGGTAAGTGTACAATAATTTTTAAATGTACACGGTACATGTTTGAATATAGTAAAAAAAATATATTATATTTGGTTATAGCTCAAAGTTTATTCTTATGAATTTTACTTGATTCCTAATGGTTTAAAATTAAATTTATATCATTTCTTATTGATTAAAAAGAGTTGGACATAGGTACATAGTCAATTTTGCATAGGCAGTTGTCTACAATTCGACGAAATTAACAAACAAAAAAAATATTTAAAAGTTAAAACATACAAAGCTTTATCAGATTATAATTAATGAAGTCAAATATATCAAACATTTTTATGACATCATGCTGTTCATCATATCATTGCTTTGTTTTTTCGTATTGATATTTTTGTGGTTGTAGGAGTTCAGAATAATTAATATTTAAGAAAAATATTCAGAAAATATCTTAAGTATCAATCAACTCAATTAAATTGTCGTTGATATTTTTTTTTCTTATTTCTATATTATTATTATAATGATTTATTTATATGATTTTTTTTTTGTTTTTTACAGATGCATAGTGGCAGTTCATTAACACCAAACAATCCTGCTTTTTCGGTATCCATCGGTATTGCGGCACTTGTCTTAGAAGGACGGCCACTATCCGAAGATGAATATGTCGTATCAGAAATAGTACATGGTTGTAGTAGTAGTGCATCATACTCACCTACAACTTCATCTACTGTACAACCTCAGACACCACCTTCTGATTTAGTTTTCTATCAGCATCAATACAATAGCCTACGGCCACCAGTATCAAGACAAGATTCCATTCAACATTTACAACGTCTGCGACAGAAGCTTCATCAACTCCGTTCATCACCTAGCACTAGTCGTGATGTTGCTGAACAAGCAATTGCCATTGTATCCGGTTCACCATCAACAAATAATTATGATTCAGATGAAGAATTAGAAATGATTTATAAGAAACAGGCGTCGTCATCATCAACGTCAAACGAATTAAAACCACAATTACAAAAACCATTGAATACATTACAATTATTAGCCGCTTCAAGTTTAAAGACTACACCCCGATCCTTTAATGAACATAATGGTTTGTTAAAAGCGGTTGAATCATGGACAGGAAGCAAATTTTTAATGGATAAATTTAATACACCTTCAACATCTTCATCATCGTCATCATCTTCAGCGAGTACACCTTCTTCCATTTTAACGCCAGTGCTTACAAAAACTCAAATTGCTAAGTTAAAAGCGAAAGCTAAAATTGCAACATCTGGTATCGATAAAGGGCATAATAAACCATTGGGACCACATTGTGAATTGTTTTTAAAGAAAATTGGTTTAATTAAAGGGAGTGGTTTACCAGAGCAGCTGCATGACCATGATGATCATTTTTGTTCAAAACGTAACGAAAATGTAAAATAAACATTTTATTAATTTTGAAGATTTTTATGAAAAATATAATTTATTTTCTTAATTATTTTGTTTTAGTGCTTTCGTTGGCAACTGCATTACAGACAATTGGTTTCGGTTTTTGCTAGAGGTGATCCTATTTGTATTGAAGTATATTTGGGACCAGAAAACCATGTTATTTTATTGGAACAATGGATTATACAACAATGTGATGAGTAAGTGCTTAATTTATTAAAATTTCGAATTTGTGGCAATTTTTTTTTAAAATATTTTTTTTAAAGATCTTGTCGTATACCGATGACGCTTCAATCGCTTTGTACAGCCATCCGTAGTCAACTATATTTTTCTCAAATAACTGCTTGGACCGATTTGCTGAAAGTATCTTCTCCATTTGATAAAGATATAAAAAACAATCCGCGGATAAAACAATGCTCGAAATCATCATTTAAACCAAAATTAGATATCCTATACCGCATTCGACCATACGATTCAACCTCTTGTTTTAATACAGCACCGAACGAGCACAATTTTCCCGACACTATGATAACCGAAAATCTTTCCGTAAAAGTTTGTTTAAAAAGTTTGCCACGCATGAAAGCCATACCAAAATTACAGGATGTTTCTAGAATTCCTGTAAGTATTGCAGAGGCTTGTGCTGCACAGCAACCCATGATTTTGGATGATCGATTAAATTTCCCATGCAATGAAAAAGGTAAACATCGTTGTTCATTTGATGAAGAGTCCGCAAACGATGATATGGATGCTTTGCAAACATCGTTAACGCCATCACACCGTGACAAACAGTTGATCAAATATCGAAAACGATTATTACGTCGAGATAAGAAGAAACGAAATGATGAAGTGACGTTTCCATTACCACCGTCTGTTTGTGGAGAATTCGTAAGTGGATTTCAACAAAATTTTCCTATAAATAGCAATCAATACGATCATACAATAAATTCAATTCGACCACCATTATATTCAACATCAAGTATCGATGCAACAATAGCAACTACAACAACAACAACAACAAAAGCTACTCAAACTGCCGCAATTGAAATGATTTCGGTAGCCACACAAACAGAAAACATGAGTATATGTTTCCCCAATTGTGATTATTGTGGTGTCGAAATGCAATATTTTTGCTGGAATTGTGATCAAAAAATGTTTACAAAGTCGAGTGCGTCACAGAAAATATTAGATAAAGCAGATTTACTTCTGCAGGCAATACAACGTACGCCCATCGCCAAACAAAATACACTTCACAATAAAAATAATACCAAGGCCAACATAAATCAAGAAGAAGTTGGTGTTGAAAATATTTCTGTTAGCACTACACATAATTGCCCAATGACTAGTGATAGTTTATTGTATGAGAGAAGCACATGTGATAACGATAGCAAAGGAGTAGATTTAAGTGATTGTCGTTTATGTTGTAAACGACAAAAAACTGTGCATGACTATTTTCGAGATAATAGTTATTGTCATAGTAATCAAAGCAACAATAATAATAACAATAATAATAGTAGTTCTAAAAATAAATTAGTTATAAAGCATAGCAATAAGAATTTGAGTTATGATGATAATACCGCCGCTTTGATAATGAAAAAGGATTTAGATGAAAATTCAGGTTGTTATCGGCGCACAATGTCCGAAAGTTTAGTTGGAACATGTAGCAGCAGTGGCAATGACAGCAATAATGGAATTGAATTTACGGCTAACAATATTAATAAGTCAATGAATGTTTTATCGGATGAAGAACTAAAATTATATCGGCGTGCATATTCGGAAGATGAATTAATATGTAACTGCGATGATAACCGTCCAAAGCAATTAGACTTACATAATAATAAATACCCACCAACATTTGCGCTTCCATTAAAAAGTCATCATTCAAATATTATCGATGAGCAATTTCAAACACCACTAAGCGGACAAAACTATCGAAGTCCAACGAACTATAAAGTTAATCCGATTTATATAACATGTCGTGATGATGAAAATTCTTCAGATAGATATAATTCTTCTTCATCAAAATTATTGGGTAAACAATTGCCGAAAGTTAATTTATCAAAATTATTTAACAAATCACCAGAAATGGGAACTGAAATAGCTAGCATTAATAATGATCTCGATATAGAGGCTGAATTGCAACAGATATCAAATCAATCTTTACCCATTTCACTTAACAGTATATTTAATTTTGAGAATCTTTCACCACCATTACCATCACCAACATCTGGCGCTGTTGTACAAAAATCAAACTCAGCACCCACTTTTCCTCATTCACCAGCATTATCACCAAGATTTTTGAAATCTGCAGCTGCTTATAAGAGACGATCTCGTCATCTATCGGACAGATCATCTGAACGTTTATCATTTTGTTCAGATGAACATCTTTCTGATGAAGAATTTCATCACTATGGATTTGATAATGATACAGAATACAGACCTGGCATATCACCAACAAAAGCAACATTAAAATTATTTCCGAAAAATTATGCATTTCGAAGACGTGCATTATTAGGTACATAATATAAATATATATGAATGAAATATTGCTATTTTATTATTATAGAAATATTTAATATGTATTTCATTTGTTGTTAACAATATTAATTCACATCTTTACAGGTTCTTTTGAGGAATCATTGCTTCAACGACGTTTTGAACCAAAATTTCTTGTGCCCGGTTACAAGGTATTGTTAGGAGCCTCAGGATGCTATTGTACAACACAAATAACCATACCAGCTCATACATTTTTCTATGAACTTAATGCTCAAACAATGAGTACTCCATATGTGGTATGTGCACAGAGCTATAAATGTCCACAAGAAATAACTTATTTGAATATTTGCTGATAACTCAATTAAAGTTCAGAATTTTTTAATAATTTTTTTTTTTTTAAATTTCAGTGTGAAGTGCGTATGCCTCCACGTAAAGGTTATGTAATTCCTCGTACTGGTCATGTACAAGCGACACTACTTAATCCAATGGGCATGGTTGTACGTATGTTCGTAGTTGCATATGATTTTCGTGATATGCCAACGATGAGTCAAACATTTGTTCGACAACGTATATTATCATTTGATGAAAATGCAAATCCAGGACAAAATGTGGATGATCTCAGTGCTAGTGAACAAATGAAATTATTACGATATGCAATACATTTAAGGTAAGAAAGATAATATTGTATTATTTCAGTTTGGAAATTACCAAAAACCGCATATTTTTTTTTTCTTGTTTATAGATTTCAAACAACACGTTCCGGACGTTTAGCTCTACACTCCGATATTCGTATGTTAATATCCCGCCGAACTGATTGTGACACTGCAGCCGCACATGCTAAAGGTGCATTAGAGTCACCAAGTGAATTAAAAACAGTTACAGTGGTACCCGAAAATCCAAAATTTAGTCCACGTTAGACAACAACTAATTCATAATTAATAAATCATAAGTAACAACAATAGCATAATTTATTTTTAATTAATATTATTAATTATTAAAATTTATAGTCGTTTCGTTTATAGAAATCAAAAAAAGAAAAAGAATAGTTTTAAAAAATGATGATTTAATTTAAATTTTTGCCGGGTGACTTCGTTTTTTCTTGTTTTTAAATAATTTAACTTTATTTTTATTTTTTCTATTTTTTTTTTTTTCTTGAATACTATTATAATTTATTGTTTGGCTCCTCTTTAAAATCTAAGTATATTTCAATTATTTAAATTTATAGTAATTACATAAATCATAGCGTGCAACATCAAAAACCTTGTAACTTTGTTAAAATTATCGCAATGTTTTTTTTTTTTTCATTTAGTATCTGACGAAAATTATAGCAAAAAAAAAGTTTAATAATCGTAAAAACGCTTTTAAATATTAATTGAATTTCGAATGAAAACAAATTTTTAATGATAAGGTTTTTATAATTAGTTGTTGCTCATTAAATAATTAATTAGAAAGAAAATAGGAGATTAAAAAAATATCACAAACACACACATTTTGTGAGAAATTAATAGCCCACAAATTTTTATAATAAACCCAAAATTAATGGATAATAAGTATTGAAATAGCAATATTTGTGGTGGATGGCTCATTTTGCAATTGTTTTTCTTTCTCTTAATATTAATAAACTTAAAATTTGTACACATAAATTAGCAATAGTAGGTGCCATAAATTGAATGTTTAAAGAAACGGCCGCAATTATAAAAACAAAATCATATATATACGCAATTTTTTAATTAATAATATTTAGACCGTAATAAATATTTGCCGTGTGTGGTGATAGTTTCAACATTTACTCGGATTAAACCATATAATTAAAAAAGAGCAGATTTTTAATTTTCAAAAAAAACAACAATATATTAAATAAAAACAAAACAGTTATAATTTCTATTAGTCCGTAGCCAAATACCAAAAAAAAAACCATTCCGTAGGATTTTGATGAACATTTTATGAAATTTTGAACACAAATAAAAAAAAAATGTACTCCTCTTTTCCTTTTCCAAATTGATGAAATCACAATTGTTCATTTTGAGTAATATGGAGACCGAATTCCGAAAAAAATTGTTAAACATAACATTTTTAGAATTTTAATATCTTTCCAAAGCCGGTATATCTTGTTCCGTTCAGAAGTTATAACAATTTGGGAGGGGGTGGGGGTTTAGGGAGTAGGACCATGGGGTAATTTTTTTTTTTTTTTTTGTGGCCAAAATTCCATAAAATGTTCATCAAAATTCTACGGATTGGTATTTGCCTACCATAATTTTGTTAATAAAGTTTTGATGATCAAAAAAAAAAAATATATATATAAATATAAAAACACACACACACACAATCAAAAACATGTAAATGAAGGCAAATACATTTTACTAAAATGCCTAAAAAAAATAAATATATTTATTATATACTATTTGATGCGCAGTGTATCTATTTTCATACAGCGCATACTATTTTCAAATTGATAATAATTTTTTTTTTAATTTTTACACAAAATATAATTTACAAACATGTTCTCATCGATCAAATTATATTTATTATTTTTAATGAATTATCGATTATTATTTTTTATTTCTTTTCAACATTTTTTTTTTTTTTTTGTAATAATTTAACAAATGTTTATAATGATAAAAATAAATATTGATAATTAAAATTAAAATTTGTGATATAAAATTAGAAAGAATTTCCTTAAAAAAATTTTAATTAAAAAAAAAGAAGTAAAAAATACAATTTTGTTAAAAATTTATATCAGATTTTAAATATATGTTTGATTTCAAGAAAAAACCAAAATTTATTATAATTTTTTTTTTTGACCTTTTCCGTAATTTTTTAATACTAAAATTGTAATTATATTTTTATTTATTTATTTTTGTCTTTTTATTGACACAGCGCTCTGTTTTTTCAAGCGTTTCTGTGATACGATGTGAACATGATTTGATTTGATTATATTTTATTAAATTGTGTAAAATAAGATATGTTTAATAATAATAAAAAAAAAACAAAGCAAAAAAAAAATAATATGTAATAAAACTTTGATGATGACGATGAACGGTGTGAGAAATTGAAATTGAGTAGAAAACACACACATTTTTAATATTACCAATTTTTGTTCGTATGGTGTTATAAGTTTCTTTGTTGTTTCAATTTAAAATTATTTTAATACAATTCTTAGTAATCCATATTCATTTTGATTAAAATTCAAACTTGCATTCAGAGGCATTGTGATAAAAACATATTTTGTAAGTTTTTCATTTTCAATTCGTTGAGCAATTGAGCATCCCTGTTCCGGTTCACCATTTAATGTAGCATCGTGAAATTAATTCAACTGTATAAATTTCACATACATTAAATTATTCAATTTTAATTTTCATCATTATATCGCAATCGATTAGAAGTCAAATATAATTCAATAAATGTAATTATCTAATTATATCTGTAGCCAATGAATTGAAAACGCGAATAAATCAATTTGAATTTGACGAAATAAATATTTAATTAATATGGATTTTAAATTAATTTGTATTTATTTTTATTGTTTTTCTGTATGTAAAATGATAATTTAAATGTTCTATCAGAAAAAATAATAATATTTAAATAAGTCTTTTATTAATGATTATACATAATTTACGAAAAACATTTTGTAATATAATTCGGACATTAGAAAAAAAAAACAATCAATAACTAATAAAATAAAAAAAATAAAAAATTGTATAAACAGCATAATTTTATCAAATATAAAAGTTATCAATAGAGTTTTTTTTTTTTACTTTTTCTTATATTCATCTCGATGTTATTTATTGAAGCATAAAATTAAAAATTAAACCAGCATTTTTATTCCAGTAGAGAGACGTTAATAAAAATATAGAATAAAAAAAAATTATTTTAGAGCTTAAAAGTATCCGCTGTAGAAAATTAGTTGATAAGAGTTGATAAAAGTTAAAACTCTCATAGTTGAAACTATATTTGAAACTATATATGTATATGAATATAATGAATTAATGTTAATAGAATGAAACAATCGGAAAATGGAATTTGGCTTATTGGATATTGTCTATGGGTTTGTGATTCTAGGCAAAATGCATGATCGATTTAAATATAGACAATATTGAATTTAAGTCATTCAATGGTTCAAACAGCTTTAAAATATATAATTGGTCAATTGTTTTGGTTCCATAAAAATTGATAATAACATATGAACGATATATAAATATGTATATCCCAGCAAAACAACAATAAGAATAAAAATATGACGTGTATATCTGTAGTCTTTTAGAATGTTTCCAAATAAATGCAATAAATGATATTTGTATTATGGATAAAATCATTAATAATATAAACGATTTTAACCAATAATTTGTTTGTTATGACATCTTTAATTTCTTTTCGGAATCCATTATGTGACAAAAAGCGGATGTTCTCGTAAGTTTTATTCGTTTTTTTTTTTTTCATTTTTATTGTTAAAATTATTTTTAATCGAAAATAGATCTACATACTATCAGGACGTTAACACTGCCATATTTGAATTTTATAATAATATCGGTAATAAGTTATTGTATAGATTGACAAAATAAATAACATAAAATTGTTTTTCGCTTTTGCAGATTTTTTTTCTTTTTATCTCGTTACATATACTTATGCCAAATATCAATAAATAAAAAAGAAATTGATTTTAAATTTATTTGCGCGTCACAATCTATTTTAATTGAAGGAACTTTAAAATTCATTATTTGTTAATAATTTTATTTTATTTTTTTACTATCCGTTCAATGCTAAAATTTTAATTAAAATATTTTACAAAATTTCGCTAAAACATAACATAGTTTAATGTTGATTTTTAATTGTTCTTTTAGTTCGTTGTGCAATTGATTTTCGAGAATAACCGACATTGGAATTGTTCCATTATTGACAAACCAATTTACAATATGCAAAAAAAAACAACGACTGGTGCGTGTGCATCGACAGTTATACTAATTTTTTCGTCTTATATGTAGGTTAAATTTAATTCCCTCTTTTCGTTTATTTGCTTTTAACACCAAGTCTTCTCTAAATTTACCACACAATGAATTTCACAAAAATAAAAGTGAAATGTTCAATATATTGTTTTAAAAAAAAATTAAAGCGGAAATTTTTTTTTAACATAAAAAAGTAATAATAACAAATAGATATCACGAGTGATAATACAAAATGCCAATTGTAAATAAGCTTTTATATTATTTCAAAACAAAGTAAAAAAAAAAAAACAAACAAAATTGTATTGAAATATTAATGATTAAATGTAAAAAAAATTTAAATATTAAAACTCAAAGTCTATATTCTTAAAAAAAAATAAAAAAAAAAAAAACAAATAAACAAAATATTAATAAAACAAAATTGTTAAAAATTATATCTATATAAATAAACACGTAAACACACAATGCATATTATATTATATAAAATTATTATCATATATTTTGAATAAAATGATTAAAAAAAAACAAAAAAACATAAGATATAAAGAATATTCTTAAAATTAAAAAATAGTAATTAATATTGATGTTTTAATGATAAATTATCGATGTAATTGAAAATTAAAAAAAAAAAACAAAAAACAAATATATTTTAAAAAGTTAATTAAATAAAAAGAACTGTTTTTTCTTTAAATTTTATTTATTTCATCAATTTACCGCGATTTGTACAGGATTATGGATGCCCGCATATTTAACAATAGAACAATATCTCTTCAGTTAGAAATTATTTAATTAATTTGGATTTTATATCATGGAATGGAATAAATTTTCAAAATTATATTTAAGACGGATGTGTGCGAATTTTCACTTTGAAACGGTTTCTGAAACTGTTCTTGAAACCATTTTAGATTTTTTTTTAAAAAATATTTCATAAATCATTTCTAAAAGCCATATTCGGACTGAATTAATCTCAAAATATTTTGAAACCATTTAAACTTAGTCCAGAAATGGCTTTTAGAAATGATTTCAGAAATATTTTTAAAAAAGGTTTTTAAAATGGTTTCACGAACGGTTGCAGAAACCGTTTCTGAAACCACATTTTCAAAGTGAAAAATCGAAAAATATAATGATTTGACAATTACTATGTAATTAGTAGTGAAATAAACTCAGCTTCTAAAAGTCTTCAAAATTAAGCTTCTAAAAGTCTTCAAAATTAGCTGGTGTAATCAGTTTTTTAATTCTTTTATACGATCCTAATGCGAGTCCATGAGGGTTTTAATAAAAAAAATCTTAGACTTTTATCGATATGAACGAAGTGAGGTCTCAAAATGTAAACGCGCGAGCATAAAAATCTAAATTTTCAAACTTCATAATTTTAAAATTTATTACAATATTGCGGTAAGTACTTAAATGAACTTCATTTTAAAATGCAGTGAACAATTTTATTTTTCTTAAAACACAAAAAAAAAAACATTTTATTGGGGCTTTTTTGGAGCTTCTGGATCAGGCGCTAGTTGGATTACAAGAATCAGATATGTAGTCGTTGTGGCAATTATCTAAAAAGAGACTTATTTGATTCTTTCTATTTTATAAATATTAAATTTAATAAATTTATCGATGCGCAATAGGATGGAGCGACTTCAAATTTTCCTTTTTTCAAAAAAGGAAAGTTGTCAAATGAGTTCAAATGAAAGCTGATTTTTTTTTAGGAATTTTGAGTTGTGTTTTTGTACTCAGTCCTTATGCTTGAAGTTTTGTATTAAATTGTGACAAGAAATGTATGGGAATATGCAGACTTCTACTAAAACATTGAAAACTCTAAAGATAAGCGACCAAATTTAAAATGATTATCATATACTTGAATTCTAGGATTTTAATAAATCGACAACTATTCAATCCAAAAAATTGTGTTCGCTTCCCAAAAATATAGTGTATATGAATATTGTCGAATAATGCATTTTAACCATTCTTTAGAATAAATCGCGAATACATTTTCTAAATTAATCCCGACTCAGAATATATTCCGGGTGGAACCGGTGACATCGAGTTCAAAAAACTTTACAATAAATATATTACTTAACATGTGATTGTGAACACTATTTAAAATCTGATCGTTTAACTGTAGAGTTTTCAATGTATTAGTGGAAGTTTGCATTTTCCCATACATTTCTTTTCACCATTTCATACAAAACTTCAATCTCAAGGCCTAAGTACAAAAACTCAACTGAAAGTTCAAAAAAAAAAAATAATCAGCGTTCATTTGATCCCATTTGACAACACTTTCCAGCACCCAGGCTTTTTAAAGAAAAATGGCAAAAATCGCTCCAACGTAAAGCACAATCTATTTTATTTTATTTTTTGTTTAAATTTAATAAAAATAAATAAAGCTAAATTTTATTAAGTACCAACTTTTATGAAATAGAACATTAGAGCTTTTATTATTATTATTAATTAACACTTACAGCAAAAATTAATGTGTAATCAATATTGAAAAAACCGAATGCGGTGAAAATCATTTTCTGATGAAGCAATTGCAAATTGAAATTCTGTACCTGCATTTAATATAAAAATAAAATTATACAATTACAAGAATATTTTAATGAAAATTATTATATTTTATTGTCATAATATCAATAGCCGAAATTATGCTTATTCTTTACATACAAAAACATACCAACATATTCACATTTTTTATATATGAATTATATCCAATTTGATGGACGATCAAAGTAGTTTTATATGCCTATAAACAAAGCAATGAATTAAATTTTATAATACGACTGTAATTTTATTAAATTGTATTTCTGTTAAATTATTTTGAGAATAGGTGGTCAGTGAAAAAATCAAAATGGTCAGTGAAAACATTAATTTGGTCAGCGGCACAAATATGTGATTTTCTTTACAAAGATGCAAGACGTTAGGAAGGATATGTGTACAGAGGCTAGCCCGAACGGAGAAATCAATTTATCAATAAAAATAATAATGAAATAGTCAATAATTAGCAAATTTAACTTCTTCGCTACCATTTTCAATATTTTCACTGACCGTTTTTGAATTATTAAAATACCAAATAATTTGGTCCCTTTTGAGAATTACCATATATATATAAATGTTTAGAACTAACCTCTTCTACTGTGTTGTGGCATGCACAGGATAAAAAAACTATATGCATTATATTAAGAATGTTCCACATAACACAGCTCACCATATTTAATGTTGTGTAAGTGGTTGTTTCAATTACCCAGAGAAATATCCAGTAGAAATTGGATATAAGCGAAAGAAAGTCGTTTCCAATATTAATTAGAAGTGACCACCCAAAGCAATCATTGATCAAATGCGATGTTTGCCACAGTTGATAATATAAACTTTGTAAAATGAATATTTTTTCATAATCAAAATTTGTTTCCTTCGTTTCATTTTGAAACATTATCATATCAGATTTTTGTACAGTTTTAACATAGTTTTGTAAATTTTTATTCAAAACTTTAAATCGAAATTTCACCAAATTGACATAGGTTATCACTTGCATATAGCTTAAAGTACTTGTAAGGAGCGGAAACATATAAAGTAACCAGAAATTCATGAAAATTGGTTCGTTTATAAAATGTGTCATCAAAGCCACTACAAACTCAACTGCTAAAAACACTGCAGTCCAACCCAGTAATTGATAAACTATTTTGTGTCTTAGCGATCTATATTTCAAATCAATTTCTAATTCATGTTCAAAAAATTTGTCAATTTCACAAAGTTTCTTTAAAAATTCAATTTGCTTTCCACGCTTAACAAAGGATTCAATAAGAATTGTTATTCCAACCATTCGAACAGCGAACATTGAACCAAAATCAATTATAGATAATATATTTGATACATTTGATTTTGTGTAAATGTTTGGTTTAATGCAACCATGGATGATAACAGTAATATGAATGGTGATTTTCATAATTGCAAAAGCATTGAATTTATTTGTGATTTTGGGTTTAAGTGTATCGTCTTCAAGAGAAAACGGACTTAAACCAAACATTTGATAGACTCGAACTATTGGTAGAATGGATTTTAATAATGACATTTTTTGTGGATAGATTTTTAAGATCTATTTGGTGATATCATTAGACATTTACGTTCATGAAAATAATGTTATTTTTTTTTCATCAATCAAATTAAAATTTCCATGCGTCATATAGAACTTTTGCAGATAATAATCTGTGTAAATGAACCAGATAACCACGAACAACATGCTTGAATTTGGATGTTTGACATAATATAGATTTGTAATTTGATATACTTACATTTACATCACTTATTATTCATTTTTCGTCTAACAGGCATAATTTTAATTTTTAGTCTATCTTATAATTTTAGTTTATTTCAGGGAAATCAATATTATATAATTAATCAAATTTTATTTTTTTTATAATAAATTTGAGATTTTTTCAATTTACAGTTACTAATACTAATAATTAAAGTCTTGTTTAACTTAAATTATACTCGTAAGTATTAAAATAAATGAAATTAATAAGTAAATCGTTGGCACATATATCTGGAAATTCTTTGGAAATGCAAGATTCTTCAGAAATACAAAATTCTTCAGAAATGTTCCATGATTCAGAAGATTTAGAAGACAGAGGCAACAATGAAATTATGGGTAAGTAAGTAAGTAAGTATTATGTTTCTTTTTTTAAAAAAAATTTAAATGAATTAATTTAACATTTCGACTTTCTTATTTGTATATAACATTTCTAGGAATGTTAGGAAAAAGGCAAGGAATGTTAGGAAATTTCTCCTAGCAATCTTAGCAAAAGGGTTCGGAATGTCAGGATATTTCAACTAGCAATGTTCGGATAAAGGCTTGGAGAAAGTTAACCAAATCTGAAAGCCTAAACCTTTTTACATGTCGTATATGTTCTCCATTTTTCTAAATTCATTTTGATTGTTTTCCTTTTAGTTGTTAGATAATTAATTAGTAAGTATTAGCAGAGAATATATGCATTAGGGTGGATCGACTTTTTGTAACACCCCCGGTACCACGGTTTTTGAGTTGCATTTTGTCTCAAGATTACCGTCATATTTTTTTTTTTTGTCGAATTTCGAGGTGCTTGCCTCAGCCATAAGGTAGAACCACATCGATCCACCCTAATATGCATATAAAAGGGAAAAATATGATATTTTCATACAAAAAAATTCGGTTAAAAAATCCTTGAGAATACTGGATATTTAAAAAAAAAAATATTCTTAAAATCAGCAAACTTGTTATTATTTTTTAATATAATTAAATCTATTGAATTAAAACTCAATAATTTATGAAATTTATCAATATATTTGTACTTTTGGTTGCAGAATTTAAAAAAATAAAGTGAAACTAATTATGTATATATTCTCTGGTATTAGTTTTAGTAATAAATAAATATATCGGTCACTAATACACATGTGAAAATATTGGAAAATTTGGATATATCGATCGCAGACACAATTGCATTGTGTGTTGTTTCATATCAGTTTTCAACTTTTTTTTTTACTATTTACTAAGTTTACTCAAGTTTACTCTCTGTATTTATTCCATATTTGGGCAATTCCACCGTTAGGCACGTTACACGTTCCGACGTTTTGGATCAAATTGCGTAAATTCCAATAGTCAAAAAT